>ML825597.1:121260-144184 GCA_009831015.1 Picea engelmannii | reverse complement strand
TGACCGGAGATCAAAGCAAATTTGTCAGCTTGAAGAAAAATGGTGGAAATGTTGCATTTGGAGATGACTCATCTACCAAAATACTTGGAAAAGGAATTGTAAAGCTTGGAAGTGAAAATGTAAAAGCAGGAAAAGTCCTATTGTTTGAATATCTGAAGCATAATCTCCTCAATGTCAACAAAATATGTGATCAAGGATACACTCTTACGTTTGACTCCTGAAAATGTAAAATCAGAGAAAATAACCTAGGAAGATTAGTTGCAACCGCAACAAGAAGACCGAACAACATATACATCCTAGACATGAAGAATATAGATAATACAAAAGCCACACAAAAAGATTCCAAGGAAGAAAAATTCCCAAAGACCAAAAATAAGGATGAAGTATTATTGAGTGCCACATGTTCAGGGGGAGCAGCCCCAAAGAAGAGAGTTACTTTTTGTCATTAAACTCAGGGGGAGCAGCCCTACCCTTTTCCATTGATGTCAAAGGGGGAGATAAATTGGGTTCATGATGATAGGGGGAGAATGAGTGTTTCCATCAATGACAAAGGGGGAGATTGTTGGAAGATTGGTTGTTGTCATTGATGTCAACCCTAGTCATTGGTTTTGGACTGCAAGATTGATTAAGGTATTTGGACATGAAGGACAATGTACATGTAGAAAAAAAACCCATGGATGGATAGTATACATCATGTTTTTTCTGGTGGTAGGTGGCATGTCATGTGGATCCTCATGGCTGAGGAGAAATGAATTTTTGAAGATGACAAAGTGAATTGAAGAAGGAAGTACATGTAGGCCCTGAAGATAATTAAAGAAAAGAATTACAAAATAAGAAAGTGTCAGGTCAGCCCTAATGTTAAGAGGAAGTGACATAAATGGTATAAATAAATATCATTATACATTCGTTTGAGAAACAAGTCAAATTTCAGAGGAAATCAGAAGTAAAGAAGGCCAGATTTCAAGGGAGGATGAAGTCTTTTGGTGATCTGTTCTAAGGTATGTTATTTTCAGGTCATCTTACCATTTTAGCTATAACATTTTTTCTAGAACGATTCAGATGGTGAAATTTCTATGGTATTGAGAAGACATATCAAGGTACCTGTGGTAAAATTTGTAGCTCTTGATTCGCTATAATTATGGAGATACACTTTGTGGATGATAGGGTTTTTTACCAGTCTTGAAGCTAGTCAATAAACAAGTGTTCTGGGTAAAACAATCATAACTTCTTCATAGATAATCCAAATGAAGTGGGACTAATTTCATTGGAAATAGTACAGAATTTAGTTTCTTGTGTACGATTTTCAGAATATGATGTTAAATATTGAGCACGGGGCATTCTATACAAGTTCGCTCTCCTAAATAAACCAAAATTGAATAAAGTCTACCATTCTTTCTATAACTTATTTTTGGGGAGGATTCGAGTGAAACTTGGAGGATTTTCAGAGAATACATTGAGTAATATTATCTATAGGATCAGATTATTACAAGAATTGAAGAATTACATAAGTTGAAGAAGTTTCGAGAAGCATTATCAAGCTCTATGTGATGGTTGGTTGATGGTGATGATTTAATGTAAAGTTTTATTATCTCTCATATATTATTGGGTGGAAGGAAGGGGAAAGGATGGAGAGGTCAACCCTCTCTTGATATTCGAGGATTGTATCTTCCTCTTGGATTTTTATCCCTCCCTTTATATTTGGAAGATGTAGCTACCTTTGGAAGTCATTACTTCCCTTGACCAATAACTATTGATTATTTCTCATATATTGTGCATGGTGTATTGATGTAACTCTTATACTATTGTTCATTTCTCATTGGATATAATTGAATGTCTTAAGTATAAGTTAAAAAAGATTTTAAATTGTACTTGATATTGATTCACCCCCCTCTCAGTATCAACACACCTTATGATGGAACACTTTACTCAATGAGAGGATATTCTAGTTTTCCTTAGTTCAGTGCACCTATTGGCACTCTCAGAAGGAAAAAATGTAAAGTTTGAAATTTTGGGTCAAATTCAAAGTTTGACCAGCAAAGTCAAAGTTTGACCAAATATCAGTCAATAGGAATCATGAATGAAAAGGTAGATCATATACACTATTCATCTCTTATAGGAACTCTTGAATATGACATGTGGATAATTGACAGTGGAGCTTCCAGGCATATGACAGGAAATCGAGTCAGACTCTCCAATCTGAATGAAAAGAAGACATCTCACAAAGTAGAACTTGGAGACAAGAACACCTATCCAGTCAAAGGAATTGGTCAAGCCTCCATCAAATTGGAATCTGGTAACAATGTTCACTTGAGTAATGTCTTATATGTACCTGGTTTAGAAAATAATCTTGTCTCTATATCTTTCCTAGAAGACAAAGAAAATAGAATAACCATTAGTACAACTCGGCCTATTTCCTCATTCTTGTCTTGTTTAAGTTAATGCATGAATGTTTATAATTCTACGATTAGTTAGATTAATATTTAATATAATGTTGCACAAGTAGAAGATAAGGGTCGTTTTAATTTTTGTAGGAAGATTGAAAGAGTGGCTTCTACATTCAATAGCTTGGACTAAATATGACATTGGAGCGACGAGGAAAACCTATGGGAAAAAGGTTGGACTAAATATGACATTGGAGCAGAGAGGAAAACCTATGGTGGAGTTCAACCTATCCACAAGGTGGAATTTCTCATAACATAAATTGGTGAAGCGACAGTTTGAGATCTCCCCTCTTATGTTTTCCTAGTGGGACTCCAACAAGTTTGGATATTTGAAGAGTGGAAAGTCCTTGGGGTGAAACCACTTATTCTTAGTATTTGGGTCATGGATTTGTGTCCACCATTCCTAGTTCCATTTTCTTAGGCTTGATTGTTTACTGGTTACCCACCTGACCGTTCGTTGTGAAATTGGTAAACATGGTTTATTTTCCTAGGATTCTACACGGGTGACTGCAAGGGGATTTCCTCCTTCAAAAGGTTCTTTGTTTTACTTAAGGAAGACATCACATCAAACTCTCAGTACCTCTATAGGGTGGCCCCATGAAGTGAGGGTTACTTACATCGGGAAGGGCTATTATGTGGAGGTCAAGGTAAGTGTTTCTCATATCTTCATTGACGACCTCTTCTCCCATATTACGAAGATCCCTAATTCCTTTTTTTTTTATCTTATCTTATAGGAACTTTGGTAGTGTGTTCTCTTTGATTTAGTAGAACCTAGGTTGAGTCTGTTTCTATGGAATTAGTTCCTAGAACTACCAACCAAGAGACCCCTTTTCCCGGGGAACCTTTTATTTTTCCTTCTTTTGGAAACACTGGTCCTCCTTATATTGCTACATTGAGTATTCCAAGATTCACTATTGGGTTATTGGTATGTTTTTTTCCATTCCGATGATCCCAAATGATCTTGGTGATTCATATGTAAGCCCTCCACCCCAAGAACATCAACTTCCTACTGATCCTTTTCCTTCTTTGCATCTTGTGTCTTCTTCCCTTTTCCTCTTCCTTTCCTGGTGAAAGATATAATGCTAGTAAACATGAGGATAAGAAGAAGAATAAAAGGAAGATTAAGAAGAAGAAAAATAATTAGGGGGCCAAGCTTCTAACCAATGCATTTCGTATTGGAGGAAACCAACCAGCCATTGTTAATCATGTTAGGAGTGTTGATGATATTGACAAACCTACCAAGACAAATCACAAACCCAAATTCCCTTGCAGACTTTGTAAGGATAACCACCTTATTAATGATTTCCTTAGTCTTCCCAAGATATTATAATTGTGGTCTACGGGTTCCCGAAAACCCATGTTTTCAACTGCCTCCAATCATTCTGGTGATAACCCATCAACTCGTGATAGTAAAGTTAGAAATAAGAAAGGTAGAGTCAAGTTTCCTTGTAGGTTGTGTGAAGGCATTCATAAAACTTACTTTTTCCCTCATATGGATGAGGCTTCATGTTTGTTGGAAAATATTGTTGATGTCCAACAACAACTTCCAACTGCTTACTGTAAATGCTCTCCCAAATCACCATTGGTTGATAAACTAGTCAAGCTGGTTCCATCATCAGTCGATCCCACTCTTCCCTTGAAGAGTGAAGTAGATACTGCTCAAGTTCTTCTTGTCACTTCAGATTAATCCGGACAAGGGGGAATTTCACTCGTTTCCATGGAACCCCCTCCAAGTACTGTGGTCATTTTCTTTGATTGGAATAGACTGTTGACACCTCACCTTCCTTCCTACTTGCCTTTCCAAATAATTTCCCAAGTTTTTTATATAAACATATGTCACTCTATTGTAGAAAAAGACACTTATGTTAGAATTTTATCCTCGAACTCTTGGCAAGCTCTAGGTGTCCCTCCTCTTGTGTCTGGTAATCAAAATTTGTTGGATTTTAACAGAAGAGCTAGTGAACCTTTATGGATCCTTCCTCAATTACCTATCACCTTAGGAGGGAAGACTGTCTATATTGACATGATGGTAGTCCAAGGCCCTTTGGACTTCGATTTTCTCCTCATGTAGGACTATGTTTATTCTATGAAAGTTGTTGTGTCCACACTCTTTTGAGTGATGTCTTTCCCTCATAATGGAAACATTATGACCACTGACCAGCTTTCATTCCTTGGCCCTCATATGACCACCAACCATGCAAATTCCTTGAGTGTTCCTTATATGCAAGTGGTATCCACCCCACCATGGGTTAATTATGTGGAAACATGTCCCATCCTTTCAACTATCGATGAGAAGGAGACTCTCATTGTATGCTCATATTCTTCATATTTAGATCTAGTTTTTGACATGGTAACTCCCTCGTTATGGACTTTGGAGTCTATTTCCCCCCCTATTGATCCGAGTGAGTCCCTTACCATGTATTCCTTCCAAAGTATTGTCTTTTTGTCTGATGAAGACCTCTTGGAATCCATGGTATCCAACTATGAGAAAGGTTTATTTTATGGTTTCAATCTTGTTAAAAAATGAAACTAGCTATGAGCAAGGTTTATTTTCTGGTTTCAAGCTCGTTAAAAAATAAAACTGTCTATGAGCATAGTTCCCATTTTTCTGTCAAGCTCATTAAAAAATGAAATAGAGTGTAATGAGCATCGTTCCTATTTATGTGTCAAGCTCATTAAAATATGAAATAGATCCCCCTTCTATTGTGTCACGTCCTTTTCTATATCTCGCCAATGTTGAGTCAATTCTTTCACTAGATCTCGTAAACATTGATTTGAGTCTTTCGCTAGATCTCGTAAATTTTGAGTCCAATCTTTCACTAGATATCGTAACTTAACCTTCATTTCATCTTCCTGTGTCAGTTGATCCTCTTTCTTCCTTTGGTGAACATTTACCTATTAGTAACTGAGACTTTAATCAAATACAAAATTTGGTGACAACATAAGAGTTGACGGATAAAACGAAGCTTGGGGCGCATGTCTCCCGCCTCTGCACATCATGTTGGAGTTAATCCGCTAGCTTTTCAAGATGGGGAAAAGTACCAACCACCTATGGTTATCACTTGAAACCTTTGGACATTACGTTGGGAAGAAACACGTTGATGGGGTATCATACCCAACACAATTTCATTTTTAGTTTCAAGCTCGTGTAAAAATGAAACTAACCCAAGCATAGTTTTGTTTTCTATTTCAAGATCGTGAAAAATGAAGTAGACAGTTGAGCTCACTCTTTATTATTTCTTGTGCTAGTAAATACATTAGAATAGGTTATCGAGTGCACTTTTATCACTTTTTTGGACTCGTAAAATCTATATGAAAAAGGAACTCTTTGGATTCCCCTTTAAGCTCTTTTCAGACTCTCTAAACATGAAAAGATTGTCGAGCGAGCTTGCGTCCTTTCACGCTCATTAAAAGGATTTGAAAGGGTGTCTTTTGAGTGGTAGTTTACCCCTTCTCTGGCCTCGTAAGACTAATTATAAAAAATGAATACTCTAGTCAACCTTGGCTAGACGAGTTCTCCCTTGTATTGTTTTTACTTTTTCGGGCTTGTAAGACTAATTACAAAAAATAAATACTCTAGTCAACCTCGGATAGACGAGTTCTCCTTTTAGTTATTTTCATACTCTCTAAACGTGAAAAGACCGAGTTTTCCTTCTTTGGGCTCGTAAAGTTATGCATTGAAGGATTTATATGGGATATATGGGACCTGACCCGTCTTTCTTCAGGTTCTTTAAACATATGACAAGGGACTCGTTGAAGATGAGTTATACTGAGTGTTAGCACTGAAAGTCACACTTTCACTGCTAAAGTGTAAGCTCATCACCCATCAGTAAGTTTAAAGATAATTTTTTATGATAATGTGGCGAATGGATAAAACTCAATAAAACAATGTCAATCACAATAAGTTCCAGATAAAATGCACCATGAAATGAGGTTTTGAGTAACATAGATCAAGGTTTAAAGAATAATATGGATAGGGGGAAGAATTCAGTAAGAAAGGTGAAATATATCTACCATTTACATCACGTAATACTAGTAAGTATATGAAGAAAACCTTCTGAAACAAGAACTTCTTTAAACAAAAGGGAAACTCTGATAAAATCATAAACAACATCACAACAAATCCTTCATTGAAATAAAGATACAATAGATCAATTGAAACCTTCAACAGACTGAAAATCAGAGTTATACATAAACAAGATGATAGGGGAAAAAATGTTGATTTCTATTAGCCAAAAAGTCTCAAGTCTGGTACATAAAATCAAAGATGTCTTTGTTACATTCACAACATCAAAATATGAGTCTCATCTCAACCATTCGAACCTTTTCCAGTCTTACTATGCCTATATTATAGTCTAGATTGTCAATGAAATCTTTACAATCCAAATAACAACCTTATCCTAGGATCCCTATGCCCTCAAAGGTGGATAACAAAAAATAACAAAAATGCTAAAATCTAGGCTAATGTTGGCAACGTCCATAACATTTTCTTTATGGCCGATGAGGTGACCCTTTGAGCGCATATTCCTTTGGTAGGTGGCCTCCTAGCTTAGAGAAATGACCCTTATAGAATTTTCATGCATTCATATAACCATATGGAATTTTCTTATTTCTCCAAAACCTCCAGAACAAGAGTTCACAACAAAGTTCGTAGCGCCAACCTGTATCAGCCAGTTCACAATGCTAGGTGCTGCGAACTTTCCTGTAGCAGCTCATTGCATTTAATAAAACCCAAAAACATCCCAAAAAATCTTCAATTATTGTAATCAACTCATAATATGGTATATGACTTGAAGGGATCATCCCAAACTTAAAAAATAATTTATTAGGAATAACCATCCTTAAAAAATTTTAAAATGCATAAACAGGAAACTGTCAAAACTGATATTTTGTAAGGATGTTCATCTTCTTTATTTTCTGATTCTGGAGCTCTTCCTGGTTGCAAGTTTAGCTAAGATATCATGATTCCTCTTGTCCATCTCCTATTTGAAAGGTTGCAGCTCCATCTTTAACTTTCTTATCTGTGCCTGGTAAGCTATGTTCTGTCTGTATAAGTTTATGAGCTACCTGTGGAGGGTTCAAAACCTTTTGGCTATAAATATGGATTTTTGATCAGTTTCACGATATAATTCCATGATTCCCTTGATCTTCTTATTTGCAAACAACTCCCCCTTCTCCATTTCATCAACTTCAGACCTTGCCTATTTAAGTTGTCTTTTGAGCCTCTTAAAAGTAGGATTTCCCTTTTCTTGAGGAGTAGTGATGTCGATGATTTCAATAGGATTTTCAACCTATATGAATTTACCTTTTCTCTGAGCTTGAACTTCTACTGCATCATCCTTCAAATATATCATAGGAATAGAGATGATAAAAAGGTTTAGAATCCTCTCCAAAACAATTTGGTTGATGATGAAGAAGGAGAAGAGGAGGACATTGATCAAGAAATTTACTGTCTAAGAGACACATCTACTTCACCTCACCTAACTCAATCTTCCTATGAATATTCCTTGATGAATAGCCAGCTAAATGAGTTAAGCAAGGGAGAGAAAACAAATGAAAATCAGAATAAGTACAACTTGAGTTCAAAATAGAAAGAGGGAAAGCCTAGTACATCAAATCAACCTAAAAAATTAGACCCCTCTACTAAAACAATGGCTACACCAAAGAAAGGAAATGAAGAACAAAATAATCAACCTATGGTTAAAGCCACTGTCCCAGAAGTAAAAGAAATTCTGAAATCCCCATATTCTTTTAACTTTGAAAATGAAATTTAGAAGATCAAAATTCCGGTCCCATTCTTAGAGTTGATAAAGAATGAAGATTTCAAGAAGCCCATTTCTAAAATGTTGTAGTCTGATTTTTCTTCCCATTCAACAGATTCAATGAATTTACAGGATGAAAAACCTACAGTAATATTGGGGCCCTTAGTAAAAGATATGGATGACTCTTCCCCTCCTTTTTATACGTCATTGAATGTGCATGACAAGATCTTACACAATTTCTTGATGGACTCATGTGCATCCCATAACTTAATCCCTAAATATGTAATGGATGAACTGGGTCTAGAGATCACCAAATCATATCATGGTCTATATTCTTTTCATTCAAGGAAAGTGAAATGCCTTGGGGTGATTAAACATTTGTTTGTTACCCTTGTCCAATTTCCTATGGAGAGTATAGTGATGGACATAGTTGTTTTAGATGTTCACCCTAAGTTCGGAATGTTATTGTCTAGATCATGGATTAAGAGATTGGGAGGAACATTGCAGATGGAACTCTCCTATGCCACAATACCTATCTTTGGAGGTGAACATAGAAGACTATATAGAGAAGCACAATTGGCTTATATTATCAGTGATGAAGGTAACCCCACCAAACATCATTTTTATGCTGTGGACAATGATTTGGGATCTAGTATTCTGTAACTCATTGATATCCCTCAGCCACCTTTGGAAATAAGAAAGCCATCACCAATAGCATGTGAAACAGTAAAACAAGGTGCTCAAGTTTGGAAAAAAAAAAATTGATGGGGCATATTCTAAAGATAGTGTTGGTGTTGGAGTGGTTTTCATTTCCCCCTCTCAAGAAGTCATTAATTTGTCTTTCAGGTTAGAATTTGAGACCACAAATAACATTGTTGGATATGAGGCTCTAGTTTTGGGGTTGAGGGCTGCTAAAGATATGAAAATTGAGGAATTATCAATTTTTGGAGATGCAGAGTTGATTGTACATCAGATTAGAAATATATATCAAGAAAAGCATCCAAGTTTGAGGACCTACATAAATGAGGTATGGGATCTGATTGATAATTTCTTCCTAGCTTTCAATATATCTTTTGTTCCTAGAGAAGAAAATGCATTGGTAGACTCCCTAGTTGTTTCTGCTAGCAACTTTAAAGTTCCATTACCACCTAAACTCAAGTACGATGTAGAATTAAAATATAGGCCTTCCATACCTGACAATGTCAAACATTGGAAGGTGTTTGAAGATGATCTTGAGATTAAAATATTTCTAGAAACAGTGGAAGAATTTTATGCACTTCACATTGACCAAGATATAGATGATGAAAACAGTCCTCATGCTGATAAATTCCTAAATAAAATTGTAGACCACAAGATTGTACAATTTCCTAGTAATCATATCCCCAATGTATTGGTTCCTTTAGAGAGATTATTTGATAGTAATGATGTGGTTGTCAAAGTAAGAGGTTCAATGCAGATGATGATTTGACAGAATGCAATCTAGGTATTGATGAAAATACCAAGTATGTCAAGTTGTCTAGTAGTCTGTCAAAAAAACAAAGAAATGAGTATATCAAACTACTAAAAGAATTTATGATGTTTTTTCTTGGAAGTATGATAATTTGCAAACTTATGACACAAACATTATTGAACAAAAAATACCTTTGAAGGATGATACTAAACCATTTAGACGGAAACTAAGGCAGGTAATTCCAATGTTGTTGCCCATCATGGAGAAGGAGGTCAAAAAATTGCTTGATGCTCAAATCATCATACCTTTGAGGTATTCTGAGTGGATAGCTAATCTTGTCCCTGTTAGGAAAAATAATGGAGAAATCAGACTTTGTGTTGATTTCATAAATTTAAACAAGTGTTGTAGGAAAGATAACTATCCCTTGCCCAAGATGGAACATATTTTACAAAGGGTGACTGGCTCAGCAAGGATTTCCATGATTGATGGATTTTCAAGCTACAATCAGATTTCTATTTTTCCATAAGACAGGGAGAAGACAAAATTTACCACTCCTTGGGGGGTATATTCATGTATGCCAAGATGCCCTTTGGTATCATGAATGCAGGGGAAACCTTCCAACGTGAAATGGATATTTATTTTATAGGAGAAAAGGATAATTTTGTGGTGATCTACTTGGATGAAATCACAGTGTTTTCAAAATATGATGAAGAGCACCATCAATATTTGAAGAAGATGTTCCTAAAATGTAGAAAATTTGGATTGTCACTCAATCCCAAGAAGTCCCTCTTTTGTATGAAGGAAGGTAAGTTGTTGGGACATATTGTCTTAGTTGAAGGGGTAACAATTGACCCAAGTAGAGTAGATGATATAAAGACTCTGTCTATCCCTAGGTCCAAGAAAGAGATCCAATCCTTCCTCGGTAAGATAAACTTCTTGAGATGATTCATTTATAATTTTTTTGAGTTGGTTAAGTTTATCACATCCATGTTGGGAAATGGAAATGAGGTAAAGTGGGCCCTTGAAGCTATAAATTCTTTTGATAAAATTAAACAAGCACTGACTGAGGAACTTTTTCTTATCATCCCTGAATCTCATAGATGATTTTAGGGGCTAAATTTCACAAATGGGCTAATTTTCCATTAATTTTCCCCAAAACGATTCACTAATTTCCATTTTTTCTAAAAATGATTCGCCCAAATTCCATAGAATAAATTATTTTACCTTTAAAATCGCCAATATTTGATAGACGCTATATTAAATCCTTAGAAATTTGAATATTTTTAAAAAACTATCGCCAAACATTTTGCATTTTGTGTATCAAGGACTAGTAAGATTAGCCCATGTTTCTACATTTTTATATGAATTTCCATCCTTAAAATTATCCCTGGCCCTGATTATTCAATAATTTCTGATATTTTATTTTTCCTGACATGACATATTGGCTACTATCCTCCTTCATAAAAACTCAGATGGAATGTAGCAACCTATTTCTTTTTTCAACAGGGCTTTGAAAGATGTTGAAATCATGTATGACATCATGGAGAAACAAGCTTATGCTTTGGTTAAAGCCCTCAAGGATTTCAGAGTGTATTTTCTGCATTTTATAATTATTGCTTATGTCCTGTCAACCTTTGTTAAAGAAATTCTTATTCATCATGACATTGATGGAGATAGGAGTAAGTGGATTGCCAAAATTTTGGAATTTGATATTGAGATGAAACCAACCAAGCTGGTGAAAGGGAAAGGTTTAGCTAGATTGTTAGCTGAATCAAACTGTAAGGCACTTGGGGTTAATTTCATGAATGCAGATTCTATATATCAACAGACTGATATTGCTAGCAACAACTCACATATCAGCCCCAAATTGGCATAGTGTAATTGGTACAAAGACCTTATTCATTTCTTACAAACATTACAACCCCCTGCTGGACTTGAGAAAACTAAGGTGAGGGATTTGAAGCTCAAAGCAATCAAATATTTCATTGTTGATCATGTTTTGTATTGGAAGGATCCTATATTTTTTCTTTTAAGATGCTTGGACCCAGATGAGGAAAAGAAAACCATGTCTAATTTTCATGATAGCCTATGTGGATGCCATCATTTTTGGAGGACCACAACATATAAAATACTCAGAGCTTGGTACTTTTGGCCCATTTTATTCATTGATGTCTGTGCAAAGATCAGGGTCTGTGATAAATGTCAGAAATTCTTAGGAAAGCAACAGCTAAAATATTTTCCTCTGAGGCTCATAATGGTATCTTGTACTTTCCAGCAATGGGGATTAGATTTCATGGAGAAATCAATCCAAGCTTCAAGTGGTCAACATCGTTGGATCCTGACTACCACTGATTATTTCACCAAGTGGATAAAATCCATTCCTACAAGAAATGAAACACATAAAGTAGACATTGGCTTCCTAGAAGACATTTTGTCAAGGTTTGGATGTCCTAACAATATTATGACTGATAATGCTACAACTTTTAAAGCTAAACCTCTTGTCAAGTTCTGTGAAAATTTTAGGATCCAGCTTATTCATTCTACTCCTTATTACCCTCAAGGTAATGTATTGGTAGATTACTATAACAAAAGTCTAGTAAAGATCATCAAAAAACTGTTGGAGGATAACAAAAAGTATTGGGATTCAAAGATGAAGTTTTCTCTATGGGAATATATAGTAACCACCAAGAGATCAATTGGTACTACTCCATTTTAGTTGGTCTATGGAGTTGAAGTTGCTTTTCCTTCTCAACTTGCATTACTTGTGGAAAATTTTCTTCAAGACCAACAAGGAGAGCCAGATGATATGATCAGGAGGATGCATTGGCTTGTGAAAGTACAACAAACTAGGGAGAAACTCTTTGATAAAACACAGAGCCATCAATAGAAGATCAAGCAAGATTTTGACAAGAAGGTAAAGAAAGAATATTTCCATTTGGGAGACTTGGTGCTCAAATTGGATGCAAAAAGGAAAGACAAGGGAAGACATGGTAAATTCGAATCCTTGTGGATTCGTCCTTTCAATATTTCTAAAGTTTTTCAAAATAACACTTCTAAATTGTAGAACTTGGAAAAATCTGAACTTTCTGGTGGCCCAGTTAATGGGAATTTTCTGAAGAAATACTTTTCTTAAATCCATGAGTGGCTTTCCTTTCATTGTAAATATCAATTTTAGCTTGTTTTGTTTGCTTTAAATAATGATCCCATAGCCCCTGGATAAGAAACTGAAAATGCATGTTCTTGGTAGCTCACAGGGAGCATGCCATCCCCTCTGGAGCTAAATGTTATCACATAGAATTGCAAGGGTCAAAAATATTTTCAGTTTTTTATTTTGAGTCATAGGTGTTCATTAAGTTTTAGGTCCCTTTTTCTATAATCATTTTTCAATTTTTGATGTAAATAAACTAAGGTTAGCTTTGGCTTTGGTCTAGAGTCATTAGGTTATTCCTTGCTATCATAACAAGTCAGATAAAGCCTTCATGAGTCACATCTTTTCATTTATCCATCAACACCCTGACATGTAACCTCCTCCATGTTGTACGTTGACCCCTCCTTTTGTCACCTTTAACCGTTAAGATGTCAAATCAATTTTGATCTGTATGCTACCAACTCACTAGGAGAGTTCGTAGCACATTCAAAGGTACACCATGCATTCATTGCATGCATTTTTGTGGTGGATTTTGTGGCAAGAATCATCATTTAGCTATGGGGAAAATTTGCAGCAATGAATTGTTAATTTGGAAGTTGGGTCCTTAGGGGACATGATTTTTTCTAACTATAGAAACCTTTTTAGAATTTGGGTTGACTATAACTTTGAATCCCTGCATTCCCATGTTAAAGCTACTTATGATTGTGTAAAATATTGTCACTTTAGTGAGACTATTAAAGTTGGTGTTTTGAACTTGGGTTTAGTGGATCGAGCTTGTGTTTCATTGTAAAATACTAATGTTTTGAATTTGGGTACCGTGTTGTGAGTACTTTTTGGTTTCGGGCCATCCAAAATAAAGTTTCCCCATTAGGCACAGTGTCGACACCATTGGAACTCTAGTTTTAGACATGAAAAACACAATAAGTGTTGATATCATTCATCTTGTTGGTGTAAGTAGAAAGTTTCATCTTTCCCATTGGTATATTTCTCAAGTTTCTCATGCAAAATTATGCAATATGGATAGCGACGACATATAGGAGATCCAAAGAATCATGCATATCCATGAGGAACTAATTCAAGCCAATAGAAGTGTCAAATTTCCTATGTCGTCCAAAGTTTCAGAGATTGAGCAAGCTTGCATTAACCAAAAAACTATCACCATGAGTATTCTTGTGCATCAGAAGCATATGATAAATTTTTTTGAGGCAGAGTGCAATAGGATGCATAATCTTACACTCAATTAGCACATGGAATCCTTAACAATGGCTTCCAACAATAGAGAGTTAGAGAACTCTATTCAAGTCAAGCATAAGGAGGAAGAGATGGTCCATTAGCTAAGAAAACCTATGGAAATAGAAGGACAAATCTACCCTCAATCTGATGAGGGGAAATAAGATGAGGGTAGTGCTCTTGTTTACCATTAGTGTTATGTATTTCAAATTTATATGTATTTTAGGAGTATGTGTGAAACATGCCACATGTAGGCCAACATGGAACATCTATTTTGTAGTTTACTGGAAGCTCTTCAATGTTTTCTCAGAAAACTATCTTGTCTTGTTGAAGGATATTAGAATCAACCTTATGTAATTCATTGTACACTTTGTGTTTAAGGATAAATTCGTTAGTGCGGACACAGACCAATCTCCCTAGATCCACCTGGATCTAGAACAAAACAAGACAGAATATATCGCTTTCCCTAGATCTAAAGTATTGAATGGACAAGAGAAAAAGGATGATGTACTTACTTTATGAAAGCTCTCCTTTGTCTCTGTTGTTCCTCGCTCTGCTACGATGCTCATTGCCTTGATGTCGTAAGGTCCCTTCCAACTGTCCTTCGTTCCCAACACACTTTGAATCCACAAATTCTAGGACCATAGATCTGATAGTTGCTCACAATCTATCTTGACAAAGAAAATCTCAAAGCCACTCCAACCAAACTAATAATTCCGAGCCAAAGAACCACAACCAAGAACCATGAACCCCTTCTCCATGAGAGCTCCTCTCCTTTTATAAGTTGAAGAGGATAAGGTGAGGAGGTTAGGATGATCCCACTAAATAATGAAAGCGAGTAAGATCCAAACCGTTCGGATGCCACCTCACCCAAGAAGCTTCTCCTTCTAGAAAATTCGAGAAACCGTACGTTTTTCCTATGTGCTGGAATGTCCGCACCCTGGCTATATAGCAACCTGCGGGCAGTCCGCACCCTAGCTATATAGCAACCTGCGGGAATTGGTCATTCCCGCACCCTGCCTATATAGCAACCTGCGTACATTTCTTTTTATAAGGTTTTTAAATAGAAAAAAGCAACTTCTTTTCTCAGGAAAAGTTCTTCTTCCTTCTCTCTTTAGGAATTCAGGCCACTGTGACCCCTCTAAAGGCAATAGATAGGTTTACATCATTAACGATCATAGGGACGACGAAAATAATGTGTAACACTTTGGTTGCAACCTTTTTGAATAAATACAATTTTTTTTTCCTGGTTATAAAAACACAATAATTGTATTAGAAGTACTTAGTGTATAAAGAGATGATAATATTGTATTAATATGTCTTCTAGTTTCCATAATATGTGATATGTAATAACATGTTATGTATATCATGTTGAAAATTGATGCTCACCTTTGTATGTTAAACAAAATATTCATGACATTTTAATATTTTTACTATTCTTTAATTTACTTTCACATAAATTAATAACCTATCCATTTAAGTTTAAAAAACCACAAATACAAAATGTTATTAAATGGGTGGATTTTATATTTGGATCATCGACATATATTATAGAAAGTAATGTTAAACTTAATAGTAAACACAATAAAATTAATTGCCCCAAGAGTATTGAGGTGCTCTATATCCCACTATGGGGATATGTTGAGGCATTATGTTATGCTAGATAACACTACATCATAAAAAAAAGTTAAATTTCGCTTACTTAAAAATAACTAACAATAATAAACATAAATTTGGCTCAATTATAAAAATACAATTACACACACTGTGTAAAACTTGACATGGAATGAAATAATAAAAATAAATTACACCTTAAGAAATTTGATCTCTCTCAATGCTTGATAGATATGGGTTTAAGATGAATCTACATCGATTGTTGGATTACTGAGAGGGGGGGTGAATCAGTAATAGAGAAATCTAATCCATAAAATGCAAGTGTTATATCAATGTAGCGTTATCATCCAATAGTTGCAGAGTAAATAAACAATGAACAAATGAGAAATCATACACATACACAATACACCAGTGTTTTTACGTGGAAACCCAAAGAGGGAGAAAACCACATAATGTTTTTTCTTATGTCTTTAAGAATTACATTCATTGGAACCACCAACTTCCTTGGTTTTCTAGCTACAACTGGAAGGAGGATCCAACCCCCTAGTTTCTTAGGCTACAACCTGAGGGAAGCTCCAAATCCCCAATTCTCTGGCTATAACCAGAACAAGGCTACAACCCCCTATGTTCTTCAGCTGCAACTGGAAGGTGGCTACAACCACCTGTCCTTGCCCCATACAACTGCCCTGACGTAGAAGTAGAATGATGGAACCACTGTCACACTATCACTATGAGATATACCATTGTAACAACCTGTACCACTGACCTGCAACCAACCAACCTATAACAACCTATAACAACCTATACCAACCAACTTGTAATCAACCTGTACCATAAGCAAGTGCATCAACCATGCACCAACCTGTACCTCAACCTGTACCATCAATGAGTGCATCAACCATGCACAAAATATGTACCAATCATGCATCAAATACACATAAACTATGACTCATCAAGATGTACCAACATCATCAACTATACACCTCATGTATGTGCCAACTCATCAACTACTTGTCTCAACCATGTACCCAACATGTACCTCAACCAAAATCCCTCATAAATTTCATTATCCAAATCTGATTTGTAGCTCTATAATAGACCAGGTGTATATGATCACATACCTGCAAACCTTCCTTAATTTTAACAACAAGAGACTAGCATTTATCATCAAACTTTACTTTAGTCTCACATGACTAATTTTGGATTAGTCAACAACCCTAACTTTCAATAATCATAACTATGTACCTATAATGAATAAAGATCTAAAAATAGTACATAATGTTCTTCAATGTATTTTATGCAATTCCTCCAGGTTTCACTACTTGGATCCTCTCAGAAAAGGAGTTATAGCAAAAATGGCATACCTTATTGAATTCTAGCTTATTCTAGAGAGCGAACTTGTAGAGGGTGCCCCACACAGAATATTTGTTGTATGGATATGAAAATTGTACACAGAATATTAAAAAATGTATTATTCCCAATACATTTTGTCTTACTGAATTTGGATCTGTTATGAAGAAGTTATGATGTTTTTACCCGAAACACATTTTTTAGACTAGTTTCAGGACTAGCCACAAACTCTATTTTCCATGGAGTGTAAATCCAAAAATAAAATGACCCACAAGATGAAATTTGTATCCCAGCTACTTGGATATTTTTCCTCAATGGCCTCCCAATTTCACGATCTGAATCATTCTAGAAAAAAATTTATTGCGAAAATGGTGAGATGACCTGTAAATAACATACCTTAGAAAGCATCATCAAAAGAATTTATCCTTCCTTGAATGCCGGCCTTCTTTACTTCACCTTCCCTCTGAAATTCGGCTTAGATATCCTTTGGTTACCTCAGTCACTTGTAGATATTCAATATTCTCAAGTTTGATTAAAAAATGAGAGACCCTTGCCTCTTATTTGTACTTTCATGTAGCTTCCTCAAGGGGTTACCTTCTAACCATCTTAACCCACTTTCCTTATTTTAGGGCTAACCCACTTGTTGGAAGCAGGCTGAATCAGAAAGAAAGGCTATTTTGGGAAGAAAGGCATGCACGAGGAAAGCGACAGTTGGAAGGAAAAGAAGCACAGGCACATGCATGGAAGACCTAACAAAGTTAGGGTTAGGGTTTTTGTAATACATTGTAATGGTTGATGAGCTAGAAACGTATATATATATATATACCTAGGAGAGTAGTTAAAAAAATGATGAGAGGTGGTTTGTCTGATGGAGGAGGAGTCATGTTTTGATAATTAGTTGTAATACTTCTGTCATACGGACCAATTTTGTTAGCTATTGAGATGTAGAGGATCAGAAGGGTAGATCTCGAGGGTTAGATCACATGTTGAGGAGCCTGGTGTGATCTAGTCCGCCTCATAATAGATCTCGACCCAACTCAGAATGAGTTGTAAAGCACGTGACGTTGTAGTTTTGGAACCACCATAATAGAATATCTTGAGAGCCAGATCTTTGTGGACGTAGCCCAGGGGGGGTGAACCACATTAAAAACTATGTTGTGTGATTGAATGCTTGTGTCTCCTTTAATTTTTATGAGTAGATGTTAGAATAATGTATGAATGAATTAATGAATCTTCTTACATTACATGCATGAATGAGAATTCTAGTATACTACTTTAATAGTTAAATAGAACCCTCAACACACACTTCACAGATCTCCATTCAGTACTCAACTGCAAGCACCTGAGTATTGCATTCACCCATTAAGACTATCTCGGGTGAGGCTACGCAGTGCACTCTGTGTACTATGTTGACTTTTGGTTCACTAGGAGGGCCGATAGTTTTAGAGGCTTTGTTGGATCCCTAGTAGACCTGAACCTAGGTTAATTATTTTAAAGGTATAACTCAGACGAGCAACCGACAAATGGTTCCATTACCAGGATATTACAAAATGATCCATCCTCTGTCAAGATATTACAAATTATATTAGAAAGATGTAGCATAGAGACAGAAGGAAAACTAGAAAAAAAAACAGTAAATCACCTACATACAAGGAGAAGAAAAAGTAGGGAGTTCAGGCTGAACGCCAACATTGGAGATTTCAACATGGGAGATATCATACTAGATCTAGGATCCAAAGTCAATGTATTACCCAAGAAGACATGGCAATGTATGGGAGATCCCACATTAGGATATTCACCCGTTCAGCTGAAACTAGCAAACCAACACAGAGTTCTACCAATTGGGAGACTAAAAGGACTAATAGTAGATCTGGATGGAGTGTGTACTAAAGCAGGCTTCAAAGTGATTGAAATAGTGGACGAAAAAACACCATATCCAACATTTCTCGGCTTGGATTGGGCATTTGATAACTAGGCCATAATCAATTTAAAGACACGGAAAATGACATTTGAGTCAGGAGAATACAGGGTCATTGTGCCATTAGACCCATCGAAAGGGGAAAGGTTTGTAGAGCCTACTTTCTTGAACTTGGAGGAAATTATCCAGTTGTACAGAACTATTGGAAGATTGGTTGTTGTCATTGATGTCAACCCTAGTCATGGGTTTTGGACCGCAAGATTGATGAAGGTATTTGGACATCAAGGAAAATGCACATGCAGATACAACACCCATGGATATATAGTATACATCATGTTGTTTCCAGTGGCATGTGGAACATCACGTGGATCCTCATGGTTGAGGAGAAATGAATTTTTGAAGATGACAAAGTGAATTGAAGAAGGAAGTACATGTAGGCCCTGAAGATAATTAAAGAAAAGAATTACAAAATAAGAAAGTGTTAGGTCGGACCTAATGTTAAAAGGAAGTGACATAAATGGTATAAATACATATCATTATACATTCATTTGATACACAAGTCGAATTTCAGAGGAAATCATAAGTAAATAAGGTCGGATTTCAAGGGAGGATGAAGTCTTTTTGTGATGTGTTCTAAGGTATGTTATTTACAGGTCATCTTACCATTTTTGCTATAACTCTTTTTATAGAACAATTCAGATGGTGAAATTGCTATGGCATTGATACTACATATCAAGGTAGCTGTGGTAAAAGTTTCATCTCTTGATTCGCTATAATTATGGAGATACACGTTGTGCGCGATAAGGCTTTTGACCAGTCCTGAAGCTAGTCAATAAACAGGTGTTCCAAGTAAACCAGTCATAAATTCTTCATAGAAAATCCAAATGAAGTGGGATGAATTCCATTGGAAATATTACGGACTTTAGTTTCTTGTGTGCGAGTTTCAGAATCTGATGTTAAATATTGAGTGTGGGGCATGTTGTACAAGTTAGGTCTCCTCAATAAAATAGAATTGAATAAAGTCTACCATTCTTTCTTTAAATTCTTTTTGGGGAGGATTCAAGGAGTGAAACTTGGATTATTTTCAGAGACTACATTGAGTAATATTATCTATAGGATCAGAGTATTCCAATAATTGAATAATTTCATAAATTGAAGAAGTCTTAGGAAGCATTATCAGGTTCTATGTGATGGTTGATTGATGGTGATGATTTAATGTAAAATTTTATTATCTCGCATATATTCTTGGGTGGAAGGAAGGGGAAAGGATGGAGAGTTCAACCCAATCTTTATATTGGATGATTGTATCTTCCTCTTGGAGGTTTATCCCTCCCTTTACATTTGGAAGCTATAGATACCTTTGGAAGTCATTACTTCCCTTGAACAATAACTATTGATTATTTCTCATATATTGTGCATGGTGTATTGTGGTGTATTGGTGTAACTCTTATACTATTGTTCATTTCTCATTGGATATAATTGAATGGTTTAAGTAAAAGTTGAAAAAGTTAACTCTTATACTATTGTTCATTGCTCATTGGATATAATTGAATGGTTTAAGTATAAGTTGAAAAAGGCTTTTAAATTGTACTTGATAATGATTCACCCCCCTCTCATTATCAACAATTGGTATCAGAGTGGGTTACCTTCAATACAGCTTAACCACTAGAAGGAAGATCTTAAGAAGAAATGGAAGACAAAATTCCAAATGGGATTCCACCATTTGATGGAAGCAATTTTGAATACTGGAGTAACAAAATGGAAACTTAATTGAAAGATCTTGAGGTAGATGTTTGGTTCTCAGTTGCTTCAGGATACAATGCTTTGAAGAAACCAAAGACTATAGCTCATAAGGAAGCAAAAAGGAACAACAAATTGGCAATAGATACCATTCTGGATGGATTGACAGATTCAGTGAAATCCAAGGTGGGATCATGTGCATCATCGAAAGAGATTTGGGACAAGCTACAAGACCTTTATGCAAGGGAAGAAGCAGAAGAAGAAGAAGTTGAAGCAAATTGCAACATCTCAGATTTCAAAGAAGCAAATAGAGGTCAGTTATTTTTCTTTAATTGTGAAGGAGTAGGACATTTTGAATTTGAATGTCCTCATCCAAGGATTGAAAGAGATGACACTGAAGAAGAAAATTCCAATGAAGAAGAAGAAAATCATGAAGCAGAAATTATTTAATAAGAAGATGAGAATCTTAAAAAATTGAAGCATGTTGAGATTGAAAATAGCAAGCTCAAAGACACACATAGAAAACTAAGAAGTGAATTGGGTAGTTGTGAAAAGATGGTTGTAATCTTGAAGAAACAATTAGAAGACTTTGATAAACTAAGAGAAGAAAACATTTCCCTGAAAACTCTACTTGAAGAAGAAAGAAGAATAGGAGAAGTAAGGAATCTCCAAATGACGAAGAAAGAAGAAGATTGTGAGAAACTTGAACAAGAAGTTGTCTCATTGAGGAAGAGCTTAAGAAACTCTCAAGTGCCAAAAGACTTGACACATCTTGGATGCATGAGTGAAACTTCATACAAAGAAGATGCAAATACCAATAATAAGGTTGAATAAAGAGCTACACAGACAGTTGATGAGAAGTGGACCAGGATACCAGAAAGAATGAATGATTACAAAAAAGATGAATATCCAAGAAGGCCTCCTACCTTAAGGAATCAAAGAAGCTTCAATCAGTATGAAGGAAACTACAGAAGAGAAGATCATGAATCCAGATGGACTACATCACAAAGAAGGCCACTTACTCCAAGGTATCAAAATTTCTTTCTTGGTCATTGTTATACTTGCAAATAGTTTGGACATAAGGAAATTAATTGCAGAATCAATGAAAGGAACAAATATGAAAGAAACATGAATGGTGTAAATAGAAGATATGGAAATAATCATGGATTTGTGAACGGAATTTATAATTCATTTTCCCCATTGATGGAAAAAAATATTGTATGCTACAAATGCAATTATCTTGGTCACAAAGCACGAGATTGCATATATATGAATGAGGATGTCCCTATGCCAACCACAGTATGGAGAAGAAAAGAGATTCCAAACAATGAAGATTGTTGAATAGCATTAACCGCCGAAGAATGTAAAGAAGAAGATGAATGGTACATAGACAGTGGATGTTCTTCACACATGATCGGGGATCAAGACAAATTCATCAGCTTGAAGAGAAAGGGTGGAAATGTTGCATTTGGAGATGACTCATCTACCAAAATACTTGGAGAAGGTGTAGTAGAGCTTGGAAGAAAAAATGTAAAAGAAAAGAATGTCCTATTGGTTGAAGACTTGAAGCATAATCTACTCAGTTTTAGTATGTGTGATCAAGGATACACTCTTACGTTTAACTCCTAAAAATGTAAAATCAGATAAAATAACTCAAAAATATTGGTTGCAACTGACCCAAGAAGATCGAACAACATATACATCCTAGACATGAATAAGAGAGAGAAGACAAAAGCCACACAAAAGGATTCCAAGGAAGAAAAAGTCCCAAAGACCAAAAATAAGGATGAAGTATTATTGAGTGCCACATGTTCAGGGGGAGCAGCCCCAAAGAAGAAGGTCGCCTTATGCCATTGAACTCAGGAGGAGAAGCCCTAACCTTTTCCATTGATGTCAAAGGGGGAGAGAATTTGGGATCATGATGATAGTGGGAGCATGAGTGTTTCCATCAATGACAAAGGGGGAGATTGTTGGAAGACTGGTTGTTGTCATCGATGTCAACCCTAGTCATGGGTTTTGGACCGCAAGATTGATGAAGGTATTTGGACATGAAGGACAATGCACATGAAGATACAACACCCATGGATTGATAGTATACATCATGTTGTTTCCTATGGTATGTGGCACATCACGTGGATCCTCATGGTTGAGGAGAAATGAATTTTTGAAGATGACAAAGTGAATTGAAGAAGGAAGTACAAGTAGGCCCTGAAGATAATTAAAGAAAAGAATTACAAAATAAGAAAGTGTCAGGTCGGCCCTAATGTTAAA
>ML825597.1:107186-121210 GCA_009831015.1 Picea engelmannii | reverse complement strand
GCCCTGAAGATAATTAAAGAAAAGAATTACAAAATAAGAAAGTGTCAGGTCGGCCCTAATGTTAAAAGGAAGTGACATAAATGGTATAAATACATATCATTATACATTCATTTGATACACAGGTCGAATTTCAGAGGAAATCATAAGTAAAGAAGGTCGGATTTCAAGGGAGGATGAAGTCTTTTGGTGATGTGTTCTAAGGTATGTTATTTACAGGTCATCTTACCATTTTCGCTATAAAAATTTTTCTAGAATGATTCAGATGGTGAAATTGCTATGGCATTGATATGACATATCAAGGTACTTGTGGTAAAAGTTTTAGTTCTTTATTTGCTATAATTATGGATATACACGATGTGCAAGATAGGGCTTTTGACCCGTCCTGAATCTAGTCAATAAACAGGTATTCAGGGTAAGACAATAATAACTTATTCATCGATAATCCAAATGAAGTGGGACAAATTCCATTGGAAATATTACGGACTTTAGTTTATTTTTTGTGAGTTTTAGAATCTGATGTTAAATATTGAGCGCGGGGCATGCTGTACAAGTTAGGTCTCCTCAATAAACCAGAATTGAATAAAGTCTACCATTCTTTCTATAACTTCTTTTTAGGGAGGATTCAAGGAGTGAAACTTGGAGGATTTTCAAAGAATTCATTGAGTAATATTATCTACAAGATCAAAGTATTCTAAGAATTGACTAATTTCATAAATTGAATAAGTCTCAGGAAGCATTATCAGGTTCTATGTGATGGTTGGTTGATGGTGATGATTTAATGTAAATTTTTATTATCTCTCATATATTATTGAGTGGAAGGAAGGGGAAAGGATGGAGAGTTCAACCCTCTCTTGATATTGGAGGATTGTATCTTCCTCTTAGAGGTTTATCCCTCCCTTTACATTTGGAAGTTGTAGCTACCTTTGGAAGTCATTACTTCCCTTGAACAATAACTATTGATTATTTCTCATATATTGTGCATGGTGTATTGTGGTGTATTGGTGTAACTCTTATACTATTGTTCATTGCTCATTGGATATAATTGAATGGTTTAAGTATAAGTTGAAAAAGGTTTTTAAATTGTACTTGATACTGATTCACCCCCCTCTCAGTATCAACAAGAACAACTGCGCAAGATGAGGATTACGTAAACCCAACTGCATATGGGATACTCAGTTGGCAGAGCATTACTTCATGTGTGTCAAAATCATATACAGGTTTAGAGAACTTGCAACAGAGGCTACACGAAGTTTCCACAAGGAGATGCGCAAGAATAGATCGTGCAGTAAGATGGGTAGGTACGGAGATAAGGGAACCATCGAGTTTCCATGGGGTAAACGATCTAGTAGCATTCTTGACACATTACGAAGATGAAGTGGTAGAAAATCAGAGACTATTAGCACTAGATATAATACTCAAGGCCACACCTGCAAGATGGTGGGGCGCACACAAAGAAACAATCCAGGATTGGTACCAATGTAAGCGATTACTGTGCATAAGGTTTGGCGCAGAACAGAGAAGAAACCAGTAATATAAGTATGATGGACAGGGGACACCATCACCAACACTTGGATGGTAACATCAGAAGTTGTTTCATAGTATCAGGGCATAACCAACTTCAAATATACTATACATGTGATGTGGATCCAGGCGCGTAAGGACCTCGACAATCAATGGATACAATTGCGCTACTGCATAACGAAGGTGAAAATAGAAATGACCATTAAGGATTGGGAAGATGATTGGAGGATTTTAGTCCTCATTCAAGAAATACCCATAGAGATATAGGAGGAGGAGGTAAGACAGGAACACACACATGTTGAGGAGGTAAGACAGGAATAGACACAACCCGAGGAAGTAACAGTTCCCAAGAAACCAAGGACAGGTCAGAACAAGGCACAACAGAAGAAAGAGGGGGAACCCAAGATAAGCATCCAGACAAGGAAGAATAACAACACACAGGCGCCACAGGTACAAAAGAAACAGGCAGAGGAACCACAGGGAACTACATCAAGTGCTACTCCATAAGAGCAAGGCTAGACTAAGAGGCCATTCATCCCAACGGGGGTTGCGCACAAGAAGGCGAAGGCACACAAAACGCCCCCAGAATACATGATCACTGAGGATGATGTGGACATGGTGGCCCAAATGATCCAGGATCACAAAGTCGAGGATTTCAAGAATGTTTCACGCCAAAGGGACAGAATTGAAGAAGAGATGGCACACATACGATAGCTCCTCAGGCATCTTGGGGAAGCACAAACAATCGATAACAACGTAGAAATGGGGTCGTCAGAATCACATATAGGAGGTGAAGTTGGATCAAGCGAGCAGGACAGAATCCAGACGACAACACAACTAAGCTCAACGTTTCAGTTCACACCCAGCATGTTGCACATGGATGAAATCGTGGGAAAAAATCCCCTAAAGGACTTGGCTCAACTACATTTGGTATTGATGTAGATACCAACCAAGGCCTTGTATAAATTGCAAGTCAGCATTACACAGGAGGTACAGTTTCCCACATGCACAGATGTAGTGGAATTGTGGTAGACAAAGGATAATCAGGACGAGCTGGAATTGGTACTTGAGCAGGCCAAGCTCGAGACCAAAGATGAGAAGGAACACGTGAAGGGGATGGAGCAGAAAGTGGTCGTAGCCTATAAGAAAATCCCAAAGAATGTGTAGATGGTCAAACTCACGGTGACAGATAAGATTGATCAGATTGTGCAGACAATCGATCAGTAAAAATAGGAGATTGAGCATCTCTGGAAGTAGCTCACACCCACCACTCCACCAGCATTGAGGGAGAAAATGAAACATCATAGATAAAGAAGATAGAGCAACAATTCCATGCGGCGACTGATTTGTTTGAGAAAGAAGCACAACTCTGGACGAAGCTGGAAGAGGATCAGCAGGTCTAGCAGTGGGACCAGGAAGGAGAAAGGATAAGTTCTCTATCCAGGACCTCAAGTAGAGGAAAAATACAATGTCTATCACAAAGCGCGTCAAAGGACTGCAAGACATGAAGAAACTACAGGCAGAACTCATAGTTGCGTAGACACAGAAAAATGAGCGTCGGGCTCAAATGGAACCACTCCAGGAGTGAGCAATAGAGGTCATTGCATAGGTAGATGAAACCAAAACATATATGGCACAAACCTAGGAAGAATGTGCAAGGATGGTCAGCGATGAGATTTCAGTGCAGATATTGGATGCACTCAAGGAGAAGACCACATAGGCCCAAACACAAGCAACGAAGCTCATGGAGAAGTTCCAAGTGATCACAAGGGATACTGACGAAGCACACAGGGGTTAGGTGGCTCGAGACGAGCCACATGTCAGTGTTGGGGGCCTGTTGGAAGCAGTTCGAATCAGAAATAAAGGTTATTTTGGGAAGAAAGGAATGCACGAGGAAAGCGACAGCTGGAAGGAAAAGCAACACATGCGCATACATGGAAGACCTAATGACATTAGGGTTAGGGTTTTTTTAATACATTGTAATTGATGATGATCCAGAAATGTATATATATATATATATTAGAGTAGTTAAAAACATGATGAGAGGTGGTTTTTTCAATGTAGGAGGAGTCTTGTTTTGATAACTAGTTGTAATACTTTTGTCATACGGCACGATTTTGTAAGTTGTTGGTTATAGAGGGTCAGAAGGGTAGATCTCGAGGGTTAGATCACAAGCTGAGGAGCCTGGTGTGATCTAGTATGCCTCATAATAGATCTCGACCCGACTCAAAATGAGCTGTAAAGTGTGTGGCACTATAGTTTTGGAACTACCATAATAGAATAGCTTGAGAGCCAGATCTTTGTGGACGTAGCCTGGGGGGGTGAACCACGGTAAAACGTGTGTTGTGTGATTGAATGCTTGTGTCTCGTTTATTGTTTATGAGTATATGTTAGAATGATGTATGAATGAATTAATGAATCCGCTTACATTACATGCATGAATGAGAATGTCAGTATACTGCTTTAATAGTTAAATAGAACCCTCAGCGCACACTTCACAGATCTCCATTCAGTCCTGGACTGCAAGCACCTAATTATTGCAGTCACCCATTAAGACTATCTTGGGTGAGACTGCACAATGCACTCTGTGTACTGCGTTGCCTTCTGGTTCACCAGGAGGCCCAATAGTTTTAGAGGCTTTGTTGGATCCCTAGTAGACCTGAACCTGGGTCAATTATGTTAAAGGTATAACTCAAACGAGCAACCAACACCACTTCTAACCACTTGTCCACTTAGTAATTTCTCCATTAACTTTATTATTTAAATAATTTCTTTTGTATCCACTTTGACTTATAGTACACTCATCACTTCACTTTATTATTTAAATTACCTTCTAACCATCTTAACCAACTTTCCTTATTTTAGGGCTAACCCACTTCTAACCACTTGTACACTTAATAATTTATCCATTAACTTTATTATTTAAATAATTTATTTTGTATCCACTTTGACTTATAGTACACTCATCACTTCACTTTATTATTTAAATAATTTCTTCTTTGCAACCACTTTGACTGCTTTGACCTTTGGGGGCTTCTAGATGACTCATGAGGTTTCTCCAACTTCGCATGGCCATAAATCTCTAACCGTGAGGATTTATGTGACATTCCATATACCATCGGAAATGGCATGAAATGTATTATCCATATAGAGTAGTCTTACTTGCAAATATATCAGAACTCATACCATTATCCATCAAACAAAATTGGGTCCATTACCCAAACCATTGTGCTACCATAATTTGATATTGGACTTTCTTCAAGGGTTGACGTCAATGAAAACCTATTGAAATGGAAACTTGACACTGAGAGGGGGGTGTGAATCAGTTCCACAAAACTTTGGACAATTTTCCACTTTTCATAAATTAATTGAACAACATATATTTATTTCATTTTCTCAACAAATATATAAAACAATAAATACTTTATTTATTTATTTAACTTGAATGAATACATAAGATTGATTTTTGAATTTCATCTTCAAACAATTATGAGAGACCCAACTCTCTGTTACAAGACCGAACTTGTAGTTCTCAGATCCAACTGAGAAATGAGGAATCCAACCCTCATAACAAGTCCCAGCTTGTTGATCTCAGATCCAACTGAGATGTGAGGAATCCAATCCTCATACAAGACCCAACCTGTAAACATGCACCAACTTGATAGAATGAACCTTCATTCAATCCATTATATATAAATATATATACTTCAACAAATTCAACTACGCTTCTTCACACCATTCTTTCTTGTTTATATAGTCTTCCAACTGGTGTGAATTTGAATCATTGTGTCTTTTGATATTTGAACCATTGTACCTTTTCATTTAAATGATAATATTAATCTTTAAATAATATCATTTTTATTTTTATCCTTTATTCATAATGTTAATTATTTAACTCTCTTAATCATGACTGTGTGTCGGTTCTTTTGTCTTCATGAGTTGATCATAGACATGGATCAACTCATCATATCGTTCTCATGCTTCTGTTGTGTTCTCAGTTCACCATTAGATCATATTTGATCTTTTATCGATTCTCTGTATTGTTCTAGTGTTAACTCTCTGTCGAATTAAATATGTATGAGGCACTTCCTTCAAACCATTTACATATGACCATATGTGCAAAACCACGATCTTATTAATTTAAGCATTGCCTCTTATTTTACCCTTATTTCTTTATTCCATATGACCGCAGGTGGTGACTAGGCGCTAGGCTAAATAAGTGATTGATCACTTGTCAAGATCAACAGTCATGTTTTAATCGCATGATGAGATGGACGACTGCCATTACTTCGGGATTTCGTCCTTTGCAACTTCCAGTCTCTGTAATCTTTCAAATCTCCCGGAGCAGATTTCGTCGTAGTAGATCGGACGATCGATATTTTATTTGCACGATGAACGATTCTCGTTCATTTCGGAACTTTGAGACTTCGAGCATTTGCTGGTGGTGAAACTCCTGAAGTACAAAATCTCGATGTGACGTAACTTGTTGATGTCACTTGTTGACATGGAACTGACTGACTTGTGGCCACGTGTCACTTATATTCGTGAGTTACGCATACCTGAAATTCCAACTGCACTTTGACACTTGTCATCATCTAATTGTGCCACATGTCCTTGTTGACGTAGTCTTGCTAACATGGATCTCCTCATGTGGTAGATGTTATTCTCCTAGATCTAAGAGTTGTCCTAACTCTCAAAATGTATCTTAGATCGATGACTGAGAGTGACTTCATCCTTCGACGCATCGAGTGAATTTACATGTTCTCAACCCATTTTTGCCAAAGTGGTCAACACCGAAGTTGACCACTATTCTGATCCAACGACCATCATGTAATGTATAGATCCAATGGTCCTCATTTACTTCGAGACTTTGGGGCTCCAACCTTCATCTTTGCTTATCCTATCCTTCCACTTTATATAGACTAGATGGTCAGTATGACTCCCAAAATATTTCTCAGATTGGACGAATCATGTCCTCTTCAGAAAATTTATGGCTTACATTGTCCTTCCAGTTTACTCGATCCAACGATCAGTATATTATGTGAAGTGTTCCTTGGATCGGACGAATCATGTCCACTTCGAGACTTCGGCCTTCAGGTAATCTTACCCATTTTGGGCTTGTTTTCTCCTGAGTAGTCAACGTCGAGGTTGAATGTTGTTCTACTCAGATTTAATCCAACGACTAAGATATCTTCAGAATCTCCTGCTTTAGATTTGTAAGTTGAGATCTAATTCTTCTGACTTCCCCTTGATCTGACGGTCTTGATTTGTCCTGAAATATACATCAACGGACATGATTATTTTCCTTCTCTATGAAAGTTTCCTCCATGATCCAATGGTCGAGAATGCTCCTTAAGTAGATCAACGATCAGGGATGATTGTGGGATCCCAACTATCATGACGTTTAAAAATATCGTCGAGTTCCGCAATGGAAACTGCTCGTTGGTAGTGGAATTGATGCCAAACATAGATCTATTGGTGGGTGATGATCAACGATCTAGACTAATTTTGGGATTCTAATTAACATGTTGTTTAATTCTCACTTTGCGCTCCACAATCAATCCCTGCCCTTGATCTGGCACTTGCATATCCAACGATCACGACTTGATATGATCATTGACTAGTCCTCCAATGGTCCTTCTCTTGTAACTCCCAGATATGATGGTCCAGATATAATTCTTCAAAACTCTGACTTCACCTCGATCTAACGATCTTTCTTATGATCTGTTCATCATTATTTCTTCTGAGATTTTAATACCTTGTGCTTCGTTACCTCTTCTGTACATGGATTCTTTGCATGCTACCTCTCCTGATATTTAGAGTGGATTCCTCTACACCTCTTGTTATGTCTTCTGTGCGACTACTCCTTAAAACTATCTCAATGAGCATGATTCTTTCTTGAATCCTTTGGAGTTTTCCTGTGGGGATTTCGATCCCGCCGACATTTGTACAATGCACTCTTCCTTCTGATCTTTGATCAATGTCATTGATTCTGAGCTTGAATCTTTGCATATTGTTTGAAATTTCCATTCTCTGCATACTGTTTGACATTTTCATTCTCTGCTAACTGTTATACTATTGACATCATTGACAATTCATTAATGATAACTCATCAATGAAAATTCATGATAACAACTTATCATCATATCACAATGACATCGACTGTTGACATCAATGGCAACATATCAAAGACAATATGTCCAACACAACCAACCCAATTAATCAACAATCTCCCCCTTTAGCATTGATGGAAACACTTTGATGCAATATTGAAGTCATGTCACTCATGCTCCCCTTATGACCATCGCTCCCCTTGGAACCATGCCTCTATGCTTTGCATCTGATAAATCTCACCCCCTTTGTCATCAATGGAAAAGGTATCTTTCCATACGGGGCTACTCCCCCTAATTGAACTGTTCTTGCGGATACTCCTCCTGACTGAACTCTTCCTAAAACTGATCTCCCAACCTGAATTGTCATCTCTATGGTGCTTCCTCGTGTAAATATAAGATATATAAGCATTAAAAAACATTCATTTTGGAGTAGAAATTGCTCTGAGTCTCTGGTGAAGATACTCAAAGGATTCATGTGGAAGCCGTTTTGTAAAGATGTTTGTCACTTGCTCTTTTGTGCCCACATTCTCAAGTCTGATGTTCTTCTCTGCAACCTGTTCCCGTAGAAAATGATACTTGATTGGAATGTGCTTCTTCTTGGAGTGCATCACTGGGTTCTTTGAGATACTGATGGTGCTTGTATTATCACAATATATTGGAATGGGCTCATCATACTCAACCTGTATATCTGTCAGAGTTTGTTTCATCCATAGAACCTATGTACAACATGTTGTTGTTGCAATATACTCTGCTTCAACTATAGATAAGGATACTGATGATTTTTTCTTGCTTATCCATGATACTAAACACTCACCCAAGTATAACATTTCTCCACTGGTGCTTCATCGGTCATCAATGCAACATGCCCAGTCTGCCTCTGTGTAGGAAATAAGTGATAGATCCTTTCCTTTTGGATACCATAATCCAGACTCTTATATTCCTTTGAGATATCTGAAAATCCTCTTCACTGCTAATACATGTGATTCCTTTGGTGTTGCTTGAAATTGTTCCTCCTGTCCAACTTCCTGCATTACATCTGGTCTAGATGTTATCACATATAGTAAGCTACCAATCATTGACCTATATTGCCTCCGGTCTATAGACTTTGAATCATCATCTTTGCTCAACTTGCAACTGGTTTGCATAGGAGTGATAACTGGTTTGCAATATTCCATTCCAAACCTCTTTAGCATTTCTTCGATATACTTAGTTTGAGAAATAAAAATTCCTTGGTTACTTTGACGTATCTGAAGACCCAGAAAGAAGGATAGTTCTCCAAGTAATGACATTTCAAATTCATTATGCATATCCTTTGCAAATTTCTGGCTTAACCTATCATCAATACTTCCAAAAATAATATCATCAACATAAACTTCAATTAATAAAATACTATCTTGAGTTACCTTTATGTAGAGGTTGTTGTCTGCACTTCCTTTTCTGAACCCTGCCTATTATAGATATTTATCCAGCCTAGAGTACCATGCTCTAGGAGCCTATTTTAGACCATACAAGTCCTTCAATTTACACACATAATCTGCATTCTCTGACAATTGAAATCCTTCTGGTTGTTTGATGTAGACTTCTTCGTCAAGTTCCCCATTCAAAAAAACTGATTTCACGTCCATTTGATACACTTTAATATTATTGGAGCATGCATAAGCTAAAAGAAATCAGATTGCTTCCATTCTTGCAACTGGGACAAATGTCTCTTCAAAGTCGATTCCTTCAACATGTGTGTATCCTTTACATACCAATCTGGCTTTTTTCCTTGTAACCTGTCTGTCTTCATTCAATTTATTTCTGAATACCCACTTTGTGCCAATCACATTCTTATTCTTTGGTCTTGGAACCAATTCCCAAGTGTCATTCTTCTCTATTTGATCCAATTCTTCATCCATGTCCTTATTTCAGAATTCATCCTTGTTAGCCTCTTCAAAATTGTTTGGTTCAATCGTAGATGAGACGGATAGGTGCATTTGTTATGGTGAACATATTCTTCCTCTAGTCTCAACTCCTGCATCTCTGTTTCCGATAATCTGATCTGAGGGATGATTCTTTTGTACTCGTTTGCTAGGTGTCTTTTGAGACACTTGCTAAACTTTCTCTTCTACTTCTGTCTGATCCTCTTCATCTTCCCCTTCTACTTCTTCTTCATCTTCTTATTCTTCTTCATAAAGTTGTTCCATTGATTCATTTTCTTCTTCCTTTAATTCTCATCCACTTGTTTCATCAATTGTTACATTTATGCTTTCTGCAACTTTGTTCAATCTCAGATTGTAACACTTGTATTCTTTTCTTGTACTTGAGTAACCAGCAAGTACTCCTTTTTCCACACAAGAGTCAAACTTTCCCATTATTCCATCTTCTCTTTTGATGTAGCATTTGCTTCCAAATACTCTGAAGTGTTTCACATTTGTTGGTCTTCCTTTCCATATCTCGTAGGGAGTTTTGTCAATGTTGTTTATGAGCATTACTCTGTTTTGAATGTGAACTATTGTATGCATTGCATGTGTCCAAAAAATATCTGTCAATTTGGAATTCATTAGCATTGTTTGAGCCATTTCATGTATTGTCATGTTCTTTCTTTCAACAACTCCATTATGTTGAGGTGTCCTAGCAACGAAGAATTGCCTTTTTATTCCTTTTCTGTTGTAGTAGTCCATAAATTTCTTTGAAGTGAACTCTCCTCCATTATCATATCTCAAACATTTGATTTTTGAATCCATTTCATTTTCAACCATTTCCTTGTAGACCTTGAAGTTTTCAAAAGCTTCTAACTTATTCCTCATAAACCAAACTACAGTCATTCTTGTATAATCATAAACTAATAACATAAATTATTTCTCAACTTTTAAACCCTTTGTTGTAGTTGGTCCAACTAGATCAGTATGCACAATTTCTAGTGGTCTTGTCATTGAGTATTCCTTTGATTTGAACCTGGTCTTTGTTTGCTTTCCTTGTTGACAATGTTTGCATAAAGTGTTGGTTGGCTTCGTGATCTGGGGCATTTCTCTAACGGATTCCTTTCTGCTGACTTTGAAAAGGTTGTCAAAGTGTATGTGACCCATTCTTCTGTGCCATAGCCAACCTTCATCTTCCTTTCCTAGAGAACACTTTTCATTTCAAATTTCACTTAGTACATATATGTTGCTTGAAGTTCTTGCAGTTGTTGCAATCAATTTTCCTGAACCTTCTTTTCTTATCTTGCACTTCTATGAATCGAAAGTAATTTTATGACCTTGGTCACACATTTGACTTACACATAGAAGATTATGTTTCATATCTTCTACTAGTAGAACATTTTCTTCCTTGGTATTCTTGTTTCCAATTCTGACCATGCCTTTTCCAATGATTTTAGCTGAATCATCATTTTCGAAGGAGACTGATCCATATCTTTCCTTTATTAATGTAAGAAACTTGTATTTATCACATGTCATGTGTTTTGAATAGCCACTGTCAACTTACCAACCACGTTTCTTTTGCTTAGCTTGTAGAGCGAGTGTGCATTCTTCATTGCTATATTGATTCTGCTTTCTTATCCATGTCCTCTTTTGAGGTTCCTTTCTGTGACTGTTGTTGTTATGTTGTGGTTATCTAGGAGGGATTGTCATTCTGCAATATTTGGCCATGTGTCCAAAGTTGTTACACTTGTAATAATTTCATCCAAAACTTTTGAGTTGTTCTGCATGTTTTTCTTTTGAAGATCCTTTCTTAATGTGGCAATTTATGCTTCCAAATTTACAATGATCCTATCTCTTTCTTCTAGTTGTTATTTGAGTGCTTCTTCAATTATTTTATCTTCTTCTATTTGAACTTGCAAATTTGTGATCATTTGTTCTAGTTCTTGAGTGTCTTATTTCTTGTCTAATTATGCTTGTAGCTTCTTGTTTTTCTTCTTTTCTCTTCTTATAACTTCTATGGAACACAACAATTCTTCTCGGTAGTCAACTTCTGCCTCTTCATATTCTTCTTCGGTGTCTTCTTTATCAGATTCTTCTACTGCCATGAATAGAACTCTTTATGTCTCACTGTCATTGACTTCATCTTCATCTGATGAGGAGATGTCTTCTTTGGTGCATCATCTTTATTTGTTCGAACTGACCTCTATAAGTTTGAAGCTTTGTTGCTTTGAATTTTGAATCTCCTTCATAAATATTTTGAATCTTGTCCCAAATCTCTTTAGCAGATTTAAAATGTATAACTTTGGTGTATATTGATTCACAAATACCATTCAGAAGTGCATTTTTGGCTTTGGAATTATTTTTCCCGAGTTTTATTGCTCTTTCATTTGTCGGTGGAACTGTTGGTTCTTTGTATTCAAATCCTTGTGCATGTATATATGTTTTCATCCTTATGCTCCAAAATGCATACTTTTGTCCATCAAACTGTGGTATTCCATTTTTATACATGTTGTTGCTCTCCATGATCTACTTTTCAGTGGTTAAACTGATTTCTGAAGGAACGTGCTCTAAAACCAATTGTTGGATTATTGAGAGGAGGGGTGAATCAGTAATAGAGAAATCTAATCCATAAAATGAAATTTTTATATCAATGTAGAATTATCATCCAATAGTTGCAGAGTAAATAAACAATGAACAAATGAGCAATCATACACATACATAGTACACCAATGTTTTTACGTGGAAACCCAAAGTGGGATAAAACCACAAAATGTTTTTTCTTATATGTATTTAAGAATTACATTCATTGGAAGCACCAACTTCCTTTGTTTTCCAGCTGCAACTAGAAGGAGGCTCCAAAACCCTAGTTTCTCAGGATACAACCTGAGGGAATCTCCAACTCCCCAATTCTCTGACTACAACCAGAAGGAGGCTACAACCCCCTATGTTATCCGCCTACAACCACCTATCTAGTATCCTTGCCCCGTCCAACCGCCCTGATGTAGAAGTAGAATGATGGAACCACTGTCACACTATCACTGTGAGATATACCACTGTAACAACTTGTACCACTGACCTGCAACTAACCAACATGTAACAACTTGTACCGAACAACCTATAATCAACTCGTACCATAAACAAGTGCATCAACCATGCACCAACCTGTACCTCAACCTGTACCATCAACAAGTGCATCAACCATGCACCAAATATGTACCAATCATGCATCAAATACACATAAACTATGACTCATCAATATGTACCAACATCATCAACTATACACCTCATGTATGTGCCAACTCATCAACTATTTGTCTCAACCATGTACCCAACATGTACCTCAACCAAAATCCCTCATAAATTTCATTTTCCAAATCTGATTTGTAACTCTATAATAGACCTGGTGTATATGATCACATACTTGCAAACCTTCCTTAATTTTAACAACAAGAGACTAGCATTTATCATCAAACTTTACTTTAGTCTCACATGACTAATTTTTGATTAGTCAACAACCCTAACTTGCAATAATCATAACTATGTACCTTTAATGAATAAAGATATGAAAATAGTACACAATGTTCTTCAATGTATTTTATGCAATTCCTCCAAGTTTCATTACTTGGATCCTCTCAGAAAAGGAGTTATAGCAAAAATGGCATACCTTATTGAATTCTGGCTTATTCTAGAGAGCGAACTTGTAGAGGATGCCCCGCACAGAATATTTGTTGTATGGATATGAAAATTGTACGCAGAATATTAAAAACTGTACTATTCCCAATACATTTTGTCTTACTGAATTTGGATCTGTTATGAAGAAGTTATGACGTTTTTACCCAAAACACATGTTTTAGACTAGTTTCAGGACTAGCCACAAACCTTATTTTCCATGGAGTGTAACTCCAAAAATACAACAACCCACAAGATGAAATTTGTATCACAACTACATGGATATGTTTCTTCAACGGACTCTAAATTTCACGGTCTGAATCATTCTAGAAAAAAAGCTATTGCGAAAAAGGTGAGATGACCTGTAAATAACATACCTTAAAAAGCATCATCAAAAGAATTTATCCTCCCTTGAATTCCGGCCTTCTTTACTTCACCTTCCCTCTAAAATTCAGCTTAGATATCCTTTGGTTACCTCAATCACTTGTATATATTCAATATGCTCAAGTGTGATTAAAAAATGAGAGACTCTTGCCTCTTATTTATACTTTCATGTAGCTTCCTCAAGAGGTTACCTTCTAACCATCTTAACCCACTTTCCTTATTTTAGGGCTAACCCAATTCTAACCACTTGTCCACTTAGTAATTTCTCCATTAAATTTTTTGTTTAAATAGTTTCTTTTGTATCCACTTTGACTTATTGTACACTCATCACTTCACTTTATTATTTAAATTACCTTCTAACCATCTTAACCCACTTTCCTTATTTTAGGGCTAACCCACTTCTAACCACTTGTCCACTTAGTAATTTCTCCATTAA
>ML825597.1:48190-88284 GCA_009831015.1 Picea engelmannii | reverse complement strand
TAAATAATAAAAAAATATTATTTATTTTCTTTTGTTTACCAAAAATGTGTTGAGTTTTTCTATAGTTTTAGATTAAATATTAAATTTTATTATTTTTTTAAATACTTATATTTATTTATTTGTTATGTTATTGGCAAATAAAACTGAGGTCTTATTGCACATTTATTGCACCCTCTCGAGAGTAATAGCCCTCTCGAGAGTAATAAAGTCAGTCTAAGCTAGGCTTAGCAAGTTACATAACTGCGTCCTACAATCCATGCACTTGAGTGGAAAAAACTTTTAATGTTTCATTAAAAAAAGCTTACTATTGACAAAATAAATATTTATAACTTCATTTTAAATCAAAATAAAATTAAATTTAAAGTTTGAATAATCTACAAATTTCATATTTTTAMTACAAATTTATTTAAATAACATTTTCATTTTATATTCATATCTTACTATGTGAATATAATTGTAGATACCATTAGCAATATATTATCTATACTATTTTTAAAACATTTTAATTTCTTACTATGAATTACTCTCTTGCATTGTTTTCATGTATTCAAATTTCGGCAGGTATTTGCTACCATGTAGCCTTGTTACCTTACCTAATAGTAATGGTTATTTCCTTTCATTAAGAGTAACCTTCTAATTCGATCCTATATAATTTACAATTATTTTAATAACTTCAGCTTTTTCAAACATTCTTATTACCTTACCTAATCCTAATGGTTGTTTCCTTGCATTAATGGTACCTATCAACTTTGTATGTCTCTGATGATGATGGGTGGAGTGTCCACTCAAAACGTTAGACATTTCAAAACTACGATAATGATGGGTGGAATATCCACTCAAAACTTTGGAAATTTTAAAACACTTCACACTAGTTTTTTTCAAGAAAAATCTCTAAAATTATAACTAAGTGCAAAAAACTTGCATTCACAAACTATTTTCATAACTTTTCAATAAAATATTATTTTATTTTTCAATTAATAAATATATAAAAAATAAAAATTTAAAAAGTTTCTTTAGAATCATATTACATCCATGTTTTTAATTTCTAGACATATTTTATTTTTCAATACTTTCTTTCGTGGATATAATAGTTTTTAATTTTTAGACATATTTTATTGTTCAATACTTTCTTCAGTGGACATAATAATTTTATGTTTTTAATTTGTGAATATGTCATTTTATTTTTTAACAAATTTTAAAAGATAAAGTAAAAGTGAAAATAAATTATTTCATAGTTATAATCCATCCATGTTGTTAATTTTTTGACATTGCTTCAATTTCCAACAAATAAAGGCATCTCAAAACTTACAGTTAAAACTTTTAAATAGTTTTTCCCTGTTACAATATATTCATGTTTTTATCTTTTTGATATGTTGTTATTAGAGTTTCCCACAACACTTTTTGATACGTTGTTGTTTCAATTTTCCACATACAAGGACATTTCAAAAGATAAGTTAAATGTTAAAAATGTTTTTTTTTATGGATATAATTCATTATTTTTTTTTAGACATGTTTCACTTTCTAATAAATAATGATATTTCAAAAAATAAGATAAAAATCAAACAATTTTATTTGTTAACATAATATATCCATGTTTTAAACTTTCCCATGGACAAGGACATCTCATAAGATAAGGTAAAAATAAAACTAAAAAATTATTTTGTGGCCATAATTTATTCATGTTTTTAACTTTCAAGAAAAAATTGTCTCGAATTTATATATAGTATAAACTCATTCACAAAGGTGCACCAGCTGACAATGAAACCGGTCAGTGGTTCGAATCTAATACACTGCCATCACAATAGTGTGTAAAACGGCTCAGTGGATCAAAACAAAATCGCACAGCAGTCACAGGAGTGTGTAATGGACAGCAAACAAACATACCAAAACCAAATATGCCTGCCATCCTCCATCACAAAAGTGTATAATGGCTCAGTGGATCAAATACAAATTTACTCAGCAGTCACAGGAGTGAGTAATGAACAGCAATCAAACATTCCAATATCAAATATGTCTGCCAACCACAATCAAAATATGCTTAGATGGGTCATGGAACTGTCAACTCCATTGTCACTGTGAAATATGGAGAGCCTCCCTGCCACATCCTTTAGTGCCCTCTTAGATAGAGCGTCCGCCTCTCCGTTGAGGGCCCTCGGAAAGTGATGAAATTTGATTTCGGCGAAGAGTTTGGACAGCACCACCGTTTTCAGTTTCCAGCCTTCGATGTGGATAGAGCGGAGATTGGATCTATGATTGATCCAATCAATGACAACTCTCGAGTCTCCCAAAACATATAAATGTTTAATAGACCACGAAGTAGCTAAAAAGAGAGTGGTCCAGAGCCCCAAGAGCTCAGCTTTAGTGTTCGTGCCCCCCCCCCACAACTAAAAAACCATTTAGTGATCCTTGAATGGTGAGATTTGAAGAATCCACCAGCTCCACAGCTTCCAGATTGTGCAGCTCCGTCGAAGCAAGCTAGCGTAAATCCCTCTGGTAGTTTGAGATCGATAGCTTTATGATAGTGGATAACGTCCAGAGATTTATGTTTTTAACTTGTTGACATGTTGTTTCACTTTTCAACAAACAAAGACATTTCTAAAGATAAAATAAAAGGAAAACAAGTTTATTTCATGATCACATTACATCCATGTTTTAAACTTTCCTACATGTTTTTTCACTTTCCAACAAATAAGGGCATCTCAAATGAGCTTGACGTGAGATCTCTCTTCCAGTGATCAGCTGGGGAGTTCACGAGTTCTACTCTCTTGACCCCCTTGAGATTAGTAACCATTTAGAATCATGGGGAAGTAATAGGAGGGTTTTCCGTGAAAATTTCCTTGGAAAAAGGACATCTAAAAAAATAAAGTAAAAGTCAAACAAGTTTATTTCATGAACATAATACATCCGTGTTTTTAAATTTCCTAAGTGACAAGGACATCTCAAAAGATAAGGTAAAAGTCAAAAAAATAAATTATGGCCATAATTCATCCATGTTTTTAACTTTTTGACATGTTGTTTCACTTTCCAACAAGCAAGGATTCTCAAAAGTAAAAGTCAGACAAGTTTATTTCATGACCATAATACACCCATGTTTTTTCATTTTCCAATAAAGTATACAAAGGTATACATACCCTACCCCCTTTGGATTTTAACTTGTGAATTTTTAGAAGGAAACACATGTTCTTAACCATAAGCCCACTCATACTCTTAACTTTTTGACATGTTCTTTCACTTTCCAATAAACATGAACATCTCAAAACATAACTAGTATGAACTTGGGCTCTGCGGCTAGGTTTACGCTAGTCGCATCCTTGCACTCTAGGAGCTCGCTGCATCACTAAAACACCAGGAGGATCGGTGTGCGTGGGTGAGAGCCTGGACCTGGGTGAGAGGGCTCTACAGTGGGCGGAACTAGGCGTCAGGAAGCTTTGTGGATGGCAGCGGAGCTAAACTTTACATGTGGCAGTGGCTATCATTGTTTCGGGGCCGGGTCTTATGTTGGGCTGTCGGTGGATATACCAGGGCAGAGGAGCATCGATACATTGTGGCAACACCCTGTGCTGCACAAACAGTATCATCTGGGGGTCGTCGGCGGCCATCTCTTATTCGGGGTCGGTCAAGGGCAATGCTTTTGGTGTTAGTGGCACGGCTCAGGGTGCACGGTGTGCTAACGGTGGAGTTTTGCAGTGGTGGCGACTTCTGGGGATTGGTTGCAGTGGGTGTATTGTTTTCTCTTAGGTTTTTCTGGACTCTCTCGAACGCTTCTTGGAAAAAAAAGGTTTTGGGCTAGAGCTTTGAGGTCCTCACTGGGCGTGCGGTGTTTTGTTTAACATTTTGAGGTCATTTGGGGGCGTGCGGTGTTGGGTTAACACTTTGAGGTACTTTTGGGGGTGTGTGGCTTCTGCTTGATGCGGTTTTTTTCCTATTTCGAATCTCTTTTTGCAGCCTGCGGAATGGTTTTCATCTCAGGTGATCTTTCTGGTTCTTTTGGGGTTGTGGTAGTTTTTGTTTTTTGAGCATGGTCTATGGACTAGGTTTTCTATGAACCTTTGTATGGTTAAGAAGATGTAAAAAATTATATTTTCATTAATATAATTGAGCTAATTTTCTATTGGAAAAAAAACACATCTCAAAATATAAGGTAAAAGTGAAAAGTTTATTTTCTAACTATAATACATTCATGTTTTAACTTTTGACGTATTGTTTCACTTTTCAACAAATAAACAAAGCTACAAGGTAGCTTAGTCCCTGCCTAAATAGAAATAAATAAACAGAAATATAAATGAATCAATTTTTCTCTTTTTCCAAAAAAAGAATACAATTACAATGTAATTTATTGCAATTTAGCTTACATAAACGTTTTCAATAACCCTAAAACTCTAAAGATCTTAGATGAAACTTTTTTTTTAGCGTAAACCATTTATCAGCTGAAAATTGGCTTGTGATTGGACCAGATGCTCATATCACTACATTAATTGTACAACACATTAAGCAGATCATTTTCAACGTATCATTTATTTGAAAGCAATTTTTTGCAGTTGATTTGCAGCTACGTTAGAAAACTGTGTTGCAAAATATTTCAATAAATGGAGAATTATTTGTAGTTTTGGAGTACGATTTGAAAGTTGTGCTCCATTGGAGGATTACGTGGCGGCATGTGCAGAACTTCCTTGCTTTACTCCATCGTCAGCAGATTCTGCATCATGATAATTAAATTAACGGTTATCCTAGCTGTCGTTCGTGTTGAAGTATCATACGGAGCTGACAAACTATTTAATTTCCATCTAATCATCCAAATATACAAGAACATGCCGTCCCATTTGTAATAAGACTCTCAATTTTATATCCAATAAGAATAAAGATAAACAATAATAATTTTATTATTTAATTGAAAAAATACAAATTGATATGTACAACTTAGGGAAATATAAAAAAAATTAAAAGTCAAATGAAAGTAATACTTGGTCAACTATGAACTCGTCACTATAGTTCCAAGTCTTTGGCAGGGACTAATAAGGGCATTTCAAAATATAAGGTAAAAGTAAAAAAAAAAAATCATGGCCATAATTCATTCATGTTATTAACTTTTTGACATATTTTTTCACTTTTCAACAAAATAGAACATTTGTAATGAAAAGTAAAAATCAAACATATATCTTTTATGATCATAATACATCTATGTCTTTAAGTTTTGTTTCACTTTCCAATAAATAAGGATATTTTATTTATTTATTTTTATTCTTATTATAAACCAAACACATAGATGTAGAATAATTACATCCTTGTTTGTTCCAAAGTTATCATACAATAACAAAATTTCATAGTTGTTCCATAGTTGTCATACAATAATAAAATTTCATAGTATCTACTAGCCTATAACCAATCCTATATATATCCATGGGCATAGTTTCCTAGAACTTCTGAGAGGTATATATTCTAAAAAAATAAATCTGAAATACTAAGAACTCCGTAAAACATAAAAACTAACCAAATGCATGTCTAGTGGCGACTTCTTCCAATGTTGCATTGTGACCTAGGTGTAAGTCTAGTTTTTCAATTTCCATTATATCGTCGAGATGATGCATTGTCTCTTCCTCCTTTGGTCTTCCAAAGTTTGAATTCAAAGACTGAACCTTGTTTGAGGCCCATGATTGGTCCCCCTTGCTCATATTGATAACCATGTTCCAAAGCATATTACATTCAACCTCCAAGAATACTATTTGATGCTTATGTTGTACAAGTGTGCCCATGATTGTTGCAACCTAAGTGATTTCCTACTGTCCATTCTCATGATTTTTTGTTGTGGATGTAAACATCGATGTTCTTTGGCTTGAATGGATTCTTCATGGTTTCTTAACACCCTCTTGATCTACCCTAGATCCTGGTAATCCATAATGAGATGATGATAGAGAGGTCTTCTAAACACCTAAAAATAAACCAATCGTCGAGTAGCACAAATGCCTTGCAGACTTCGATGTGTCAAAGAAGGAATCAAACAAGGATCTGATATGTCCAACCATAAAGATTTGGACAAAATCATAGGAAGCCAAGAGAACAAACCCCTCTAAAAGAAAGAAAAGAGAGACCATTAAAATCCCAAAAACATTAAAAAAACCTTTGAACTCAACACCCTCCAATACCAAAAAAACCCAATGAGTGAAGTTTCCTTCCACTCTAAATACAATGTTTCCTTCCAAGAATAAAAAACTATTCGAACACGTCAAATTGAGATAAGGGAATAGAGAAACACCCAAATTATGACAAAGAAATACCTAGACATAGTTTCCATAAAACTCCCTTAGTTTGGATGACAAAGGAAGAGGTTTGTCGGTGCTCAGAAACACTAAACCAAGCAAAAACACCCCCAAAGAGAAAACATACCTCACCTGAATTCCTCGTCCTCCTAACAACCAAAACCTCTTTCATCACATTGCATACTAATAAGCCATTATCTCACCTTGACAAACGAAAACACCATGACAAGGTACATAATCATAAGGAGGTATGAGTTTGGACACGTGACAAAGAGACTCGAGTCTCTTCTCATTAATTCCTCTACTACATGGTCGGGTTACCATGAGTTAAGCCATGTGACGCCTTAAAGTCTTACTACGTAGCTTGGTCTTCACGCTGAAATGTTTATGGAATGGGTAAACCATGTTCGTTTCCATTGATGATAATGACCCCATCTTTAGAAAGGTTGCTTGATTGACAAATCCATCCACGAAGCACTTGAAAGAATTTGATACTGGTGAATTTGCTCACCTCTTTTTTTTGCCCATTCCAACACTAAAGCTAGTATATTATCAACATTAGTTGCTTTCAAGACCATTTTGTTAATGAGAATCTTTGAATCACCTACCACTATCAACTATTGACTATTAGAATCAATAGCTACTCTCAATCCTTGCTTTAAATCTTAGGCTTGTGATGTGTTATTTAATGCAATACCTAAACCCCAAGTAAACAACGATTGTAATGTTCCTCTAAAGTTTATAACCACCCCAACAAATAATTTAATGCAATACCTAAACCCCAAGTAAACAACGATTGTAATGTTCCTCTAAAGTTTATAACCACCCCAACAAATAAAAACATCTTAAAAAATAAGTAAAAAAATAAAATACAATAAAAAAATATCACAAATCATGACCATAGTACATCTATGTTTTCAACTTGGTGACATGTTGTTTCACTTTCCAATAATAAGGCAAGTATCATTTTTTCACTGTATCTTAAAAAAAAAAAAAAAAAAACATTTATTTATTTTATTTTTTAATTGTATTTTAAAAGATAAAAAATAATAAAAAAACAACACTAATAAATTGAAATTTCAAAAACATTTGACTAATTAAAATTAAAAATATTTAACAAATTAATTATTACTTTTCTTAATAATTTTATTCTAAATATCTTAAGACTTTCAACATAATACATCCATTTTTTTTAACTTCCCAGTTTTAATTAAATTCTAAAACATAATACATCCATGTCTTTAACTTGCCAGTTTTGATTGTATAGAATCCCTTTTTACAATATCACTTTTAATTAAAAGCTTTGTCTAACTATTTTAAATTTACACGAAATCATTATTATCACTATTGTTTGTTGTTTAAACATCCATTTTTGAATGCAAAAATAGATTCAACATGCTGAAAAATCTCTGGAACACTCAGATTACACAAAAATAATCACTTAGAACAAATATCTCTAAAAATTATTGGCCAAAACCTAAAACGTTTAAACTTAAACTACCACTTAATTAAATTCTAAAACATAATACATCTCTCGAGAATCTTTAACTTGCCCATTTTGATGGTATGGAATCCCTCTTTACAATTTCACTTTGAACATAATACATCGATGTTTTTTAACTTCCCAATTTAATTAAATTCCAAAACATAATACATCCATGTTTAGTTTTGATGGTATGGAATCCCTCTTTACAATTTCAAAGAAAGTGACGAATTAACAAAGGAATCCATTCACCATGTACTCATATACCACGGTGCTTGTAATGTTTTCAAAGAAATACCCCGACAACCGAACCAAATTGAAGTGATGAACCCATCCAATGGTGGCCACTTCATTCGTGAATTGGATCTCGTTGTGCCTTTTCCTGTCCAAAAGCTTAATATCCACTAAAGTTCCATTCAGAAGCTTTCCTTTATACACCACACCATAACCTCCTTCTCCCAACTTTTCTGCAAAGTTGTTTGTGATCTTCTTGAGCTGAGAGTGCGTATATTTGTTTGGCATTTCACAAGCATATTTCTTTAGGAATTTCTCAACCATTGAAGTAGATCCACTAGGAGGAGATTTTATTCTCTTTGCACAAAACACTAATAACACTACTAGTGTTATTGTTGTCAGTGCAACTCCGACGGAGAAACCTGTGGTGGAATGAAGAGATTGATATCAATGTCATCTTCTTCCAACCCCGAAGATAATATTAATGGTAACAAAATTCATGTTCACCTATTAGGTTAAATCAGAGAGGCTATAATTCATAGTAACAAAGGAGATGCTATAATTCATAGTAACAAGATAATATTAGGTTAAATCGGAGATACTAAATATGAAGGAATCGTATAGTTACCTACTATAATAGCTGAAATGTTTCCACCTCCTGTATCTTGAGTATCTGCAAGGATCCATAGTTTTTGGTAAGAGAATTCAAGCACTTAGCTTTGTAATCAAATTTTTAGAAGGTGATCAGGAAACCTACCATCGCAGGGGAATTTGTCTGGATGAGATGTGCCATCAGGACAATAGCAAAGAAACATTGTCGGTGTTGATATGTTAAAACCACGGTTTCCTTTACTATTCAAACAAGAGACAAAAATTCACTCTTTGTTTAGGTCGACATTCCATGCTACCTCAAAACCCTGCGCTAGTAACGTCTTATTATTAATGGGATGGTGAGAGAGGTTTTGTTTCACTGGTAGTTGAAATTCATTACAGAAAGGTGCCCCTCTAAATTTAAGTGGGGACTCAAACTCTAATACCAATCATCCCCACATAAACTCAAATTATGCACTGGAAATCCACTAATGTTTGCAGGAACTTGATCGCACTGCTTCCAAAGTGTGATATTAGTGTATGTATTGAGAACCTGAAAAGGAGAGCCAGACCTCCAGGATTAAGAGTAGTTTCCTGAAACACTACATTTACCGCTACCACCCCACACATGGTTGTTAACAATTGTCATTATTTTATATATGATACTATTAGACAAGAAAGAGACTTCCATTATGTGAAATTCATTTCGAGTTTGGTTGTCGTAATAAAACGACCATGTTCGACAACACAGGTATTCCAACAGAGGATGAACACCTTCAGTAACCACTCACACAACCAGATTAAAGATCAACACATCGATGTTTTGACGTGGTAAAACCCCTACGGGGAAACATCCATGACCCCAACCAACGTGGCCACTTGGAGCATTTTATTAATGCAAAAGAAAAAGATTACAGAGAGATTTTACAAGAGAGTTTCTCACAATCGATCATCAGAAAATGACCCTCCATGCTCTTTAAATAGATATCATGGACCAATCAGGTGTCAAGCCATGGATCAATGGTCGTTAAGATCGAGGAGAATATGAACCATCAGATCACTCTATGTCGGGAACATATCGTGACCGTCGGATTTCCTAACTACAAATGCATAATAATTCATACTAAAGAAACACACTAACAAACAAACTTTTACCTAATGACACATTAGACCAAGTAGATCTTAACTAACTTCTAATTGTATAAATATCCTAATATCCCCCCTTAAGAACAACTTGGGATAAGATTGAAGGATTTACAATAGTGACACAATAGGAGAAGGAAGGAGGCATTAGAGCCCATCCCCCCTTAATCACAACTTCCTGAACTCCTAACATAGATCGAAGTTTGGAAAACTTTGCTTCTGTAAGAGACTTTGTGAAAATGTCTGCAACTTGATCTTCTGCAGGGAAAAAGAGAACTTCAATAACTTGATCATAAATGAGCTTTCTGATGAAGTGCATGTGTAGCTCGATGTGCTTGTTGCGTTGATGTTCAACTAGGTATTTGGCGAGCTTGATGGCACTCTGATTGTCACACCAAAGTTTGGTCGGATATTGCTGCTGGAATCCAAACTCTGAAAGGATCTGTCGAAGCCACAAGGCTTCCTGAATTGCATTTACCGTTGCTCGATACTCTGCTTCTTCTGAAGAAAGTGCAATATCATGTTGTTTCTTATAGGCCCAAGTGATAGGTCCTGAACCATGGCTAAAAACATAACCTACAGTAGACTTCCGATCATCAGGGTCACCGACCCAATCTGAATCAATGAAACCAACCAATAAAGGAGTACCCCATGAACTCTAGTGTATCCCTAAATGAATTGTAACACGGACAATGCGAAGTATCCTTTTAGTTGCTTTCCAATGAATTTCATGGGGTGTTTTCATATACCGGGAAACAAGACCAACAACAAAGGAAAGATCAGGAAGGGTATGAGTCAAGTATAAGGCGCTACCAACTAACTGATGGTATAGGGTGGCATCAACTTCGGGAGAAGCACAGGTGGCAGTAAACTTGACTCCATAATGGAAGGTATAAGGGGTTGGTTTAAAATCATCCATGTGAAAGTGACGAAGAAGGTCACAAGAATAATTAGATTGGGAAAGAAAAATTCCTTCATTGGTTTGCAAAACTTGGAGGCCAAGGAAATAGTGCAAAAAACCTAAGTCTATCATTTCGAATCTCTTCTTAAGGCTGGTTTTCACATGGTTTAAATTTTTTGAGTCACTACTAGTAAGGATAAGGTCATGAACATAAATGACAAGGATTATGAGATGACTTCCTACTTTCTTGGTATAGACATTAGGATTAGAATGGCATCTAGAGAATCCGGTGTCAATAAGAAAGTTGTCCATTTTGGCATACCAAGCTCGGGGAGCTTGCTTAAGACCATAAAGAGATTTATTAAGGTGACAAACAAGGCTAGAGTCATTATGAACATAGCCAAGAGGTTGTTCCATGTAGATTTCTTCTTGCAAATATCCGTGCAAGAAGGCATATTTAACATCCATCTGATGGACCTCCCATTTATGTGAGGTAGCAAGGGAAAGAAAAAGGCGGATGGAATTCATTTTGGATACAGGGGAAAAGGTTTCATTATAGTCAATTCCTTTGTGGGAGTGTGATTTACTATGTAATTTGCATAGTTGATTTCTTCCGCCCAATACTTTACACTTAATCCCTTAGATTGGATCATACAATTAACCATTTATTTTAATGTGCAGTTCTTTCTCTCAGCAACACCATTTTGTTGTGGTGTATATGGAATAGTGTGTTTCATTTGGATGCCCTATGTAGTGCAGTAACTTGTAAAATTATTGTTCACATATTCGCCTCCATTATCTGTTCTTAACTTTTGAATATGATGTCTAGATTGCTTTTCTACAAGGGCCTTGTAGGCCAAAAACTTGTCAAAAAATTCGCTCTTAAGTTTTAAGAAGTAAACCCAAGTACGTTTGGAACAATCATCAATGAAAGTTAAGAAATACTTGCACCCAAAAAAAGAAGGAGAAGAAAGTGGACCACACAAATCATTGTGAACAAGCTACAAAGGGCCTGAGGCATGCCAAGAGGCACGTTTGTCAAAATTGTCTCGATGATGTTTGTCAAGAACACAATCGACACAAACACCATCTCTGCATGAAACAGGAGGAAGACCAGTCACCATCTGTTGATTATATAGTTGCTGCAATAAGTGATAGTTTAGATGACCAAACCGCTCATGCCAAATTTTGCTCAAGTCATCGCTATGAGAACCAAAATATGATGAAAAAGATGATGACCCAAAGTTGTCAAACTTGTACAACCTGGTAATATCATCAGCAATTCTAGTTGCAAAAACATGCTTAGGATATTTTATATCCTTGATTACAACTTGGTGAGGTGAAAACTCTACGATTTTACCTTCACCTAAATGAGTGTTTTGATATATTGATAGAAGGTTACAAGAAAGACTTGGAACACATAATACATCATTGAAATGACCATTATCTACTTGAACTGTTCTAGATCCTACAACACTAAGAGATCTATCATCACCAACAAATATTTTCTTGGTGTTACATTCATTTAGAGAAGAAAATATGTCTTTATCCTTAGCCATATGATAAGATGCTCCAGAATCAATAAGCCACTCATAAGAAGAAGAAGTAGAAGTTGTATTGAAGGAGAAACCAGAAGCAGAATGTGCATGTCCATGAGAAGAAGAAGAAGAAGTACAATCAATAATGATGTTGTGATTCTTCATCATTTCTTCTAAAGATGTCATCTTCTTGAAACAATTGGACTCATCATGACCATCTTTATCAGAAAAGTTGCAATGTTTGTCAGTCTTCTTATTTTTATATTTTGCTCATTTTTCACCATTAGGAGTTGAAGCTGTCTGAGCGGGTTTTGGACCCTTATGTTTCTTGTTGTTGTAGCGAGAATGTTGCTTCTTGGGATACTTGGGTTTATCTTTCTACTGGCAACTAAGGCTTTGTTGGAGGTACCTACAGTGTTGATCACTCCAAGTTGTACAAGCTTATCTTCCTCTCTAATCAAAGAAACACAAAAGGAATCAAGAGTGGGTTTTTGATAAGATTTCCCTAGATCCTCTCTCATGGCATAAAAGGTAGATACAAACACAAAATATGCACTACCTAGCTTAGAAAGAATAATATAGATGCAACACTCTTCCTCCATTTTTATCTCACATTCTTCACATAAAATTATGAGTGTTTTAAACTTAGATAGATAGTCTCCAAGGAAAGAAAAATCATTTGGACTTAAGGTCAATACTTCATTTTCTAACTGTTGTGCTCAATTAATATTGAGTTTACCAAACATAGATTCAATCTTTTCCCAAGCTTCATCGGGGTCCTCAATTTCTTTAAGGTGGAACCTTAAATCAGAAGAGATGGACATTCCTATTAGTCCATGTGCTTATTCACTCCTATTAGCCCATTTGACTTTATTATCAGCATCAGTGGGTTCTTTTTACTTTCCCAAGGTAATCTGGTACAATCCTTTACTTCTTAATAAATCCTCCATATGAGATTTACATTGAAAATAGTTGGTGCTAGTAAACAAAATATTAATGGAAGAATCCATATTAAATATGTAGATAATATGGATCTTAAAACATTAAATAATGATCTATATGGAAATATCTTGAAAATTTGTGCGGTTTTAAAAAAAACGACACTAAAAACTGACTTTGGATGTGAAAGTTATGCCCTTTTAAAAAAAAGGCATAAACGATAACCAAAGGACCACGTGATGGTGTAAGTTTCTTTATGAAGTGATTCACTTTTATAAAGAGAAGTGGAGATCACTTTTACAATAGAGTTACTTTATAAAAGAAAAGTTGCATGAAAAATAAATAACTCTAAAATAAAATATTAAAGCTACTTATAGTGATTCACTTTTATACTTGAAGTGAAATACACTTTACAATTTGAGCATGAACTTTAAAAAAAAAAAAGTAACAAAAGAGAGACTTGAACTCAAGACCTCTTACTTAATAAGTGATCCGGGTTTTATGAGCAGAATGAAATGAATACAGATTATTAAAATATGCTTAACACATAATAATAGAGATACCATAAAACCGGTTTTCTATTCAATAACGAAATAAGGTGAAACTGTAAAATGCAGCGAAAAACAAGCTTGTTGGAATGGTGTCGGCTTATCTCTGAGAAGATATGTGACGGTTGTGCTCATTCACAAGAATATGATTACAATGAGGCTCTGAAGCCCTTTTTACAATAAACAGGAATGTCAAAAACCCTAGACATCCAAAAACCTAACCCTAGGAGATGAAGTGCCAAAAGTCATGTGGGCCCTGTTTGGTTAAGTCAGTACATCAACTTCCCGGGGTCATAACTTTTGCATACGATCTTTGTTTTAGGCGCACGATAGCCAGTTGGAAAGGTATAGTCGAGGAGATTCATTTTGGGGTCTCAATTATGGCTTCGGCTATTATTGGGAAGTTCGATCCCAAAAAAACTTCATTTAAGCCCTCAAAATGGCCCCGAAAGTTAACACTGCTAAAAATAGTAAATTGCCAAAATAGCTAGAAAACTGTTTTGAGCGAGTTGGAAAAGGTGGGTGGCCACCAATATCCACTTGGGCTAATCCTCACTCCTTAGGAAGCAATGGTATCCATTGTGTTGATTTCCCCTGTCAGATGAGGAAATTTCTGCTGAATTTGGCCCCGGGTGAGCCACTTGCCTTGGTGCAAGAGCTGTCCTACTTTGACAACTCGATAAAGATGGATCATTTGTTGTTGAGTGTCCTTGATCTATGTGTCAACAATCTAATCACTGGATTCCTATTGCATGCAGTCAGGTTTGAGCTATGTTGGTGTCAACTGCTCTGCTATCTCTGAGGTGTCCAATAATAGTGGGAAATATGTCAGAAGGAGAGCCACGTTGAAGATTGGGTGCAGGCTAAGGAAAGGGGGAATGTTGAGCTCAAAATCATTGTCACCCACAACCTTGGTGATGGTGTATGACCCATAACATAGTGGGAGAAGCTTCTGATGGGGCCATGTAAGGCGTTCTTTCTGCAAGTGCAACCAAACTTTGTCTCCCACCTGAAACTTATGTGGCACTCGATGTTGATCATGGAGTTGCTTATACTTGGCATTAGAATTATGTAGAATATCCTAAACCTATTGGCAGATGTGTTGGATCCGCTCAATGAACCAGGTGGCTTTGTCAGCTTCTGGTGGAGAAGGGGACAAGTTGGCCGAGTTGATCACCAGGGGTAGTGCAACATCCATGGGGCCCAATGGTTGGAATCCCAACCCCACCTGAAAGGGGATGTGGCTAGTTGAGCTATGCAGGGCTCGATTGTAGCTATGTTGGACATAGGGAATACTCTCATCCCATGTGCGAGGGTGTTTTTAATTTTACATGTGTAGGATATGTATGATCATCTGATTGGCGACCTCAGTTTGGCCATCTGTTTGGGGGTGGAAGGCAATGGATTTGGTGAGTTTGGTATCTAGCAGTCACCATAGGCTTGACCAAAATGTGCCAAGGAACTGACTGTCATGGTCTAAGATAATGGTTTGTGGGATCCAAAAATGTACCCATACTCTTTCAAAGAAGAGCTTGGCAGTGGCTTCTGCTGTGATGTTCTTCTTACAGGATGCTAGAATCCCCATCTTGGAAAAGTGATCAACAACCAAAAAAACACAGTCATTTCCCCTCTTGGTGGACAGGAGGCCCGACATGTAGTCCATTGAGATAAATTCCCATGGCCTATCAGGAGTAGTAAGAGGGGTGTATAGGCCTTCTTTCTTAGTGGTCGGTTTGGAAATAGTGCAGGCAGTGTAGGAACTGATATACTTGTAGACATACTGTCGAAGTTTCGGCCAGTAGAAATGTTTTTGTAGCACTGCCACTGTATTTTCGATGCCAAAGTGTCCTTCCACTCGACTGTAGTGAGCTTCCCAAATCAGCTTCTCGCGCTCGCTTGATGGAACACAAAGATGGCCCAGACGACACAACAATCCATCTTGAAGATGGAAATTAACCAGTGAGTTCGCGCCCAACATTTGGTAGGTGGTGGAGAAGTCAGGGTATGTCTTGTAAAGGTGGGGCCATCCAGAGGTCTCATGGCCGCAAGAGTCTAGCACCATGGTAAGTGTCGTGACTAGAGGTCAGTTGAGGCAATCAACAACTCATTTGGTACTTCCTGTTTTATACTTGATGTTGAGGTGGATCTGCTGTAAGTATGTGGACCACTTCTAATGGTGGTCATTCTACAATTTTCCTTGGGTCTGCATGAACTGTAGTGGATTTTGATCAGTGTGGATGACTATCTCCTTCCCAAGAATGTAATGTCTCCACTGGCAGTCGGCTTACACAATGGAGTATGTTGGCACATGGGCAGACCCAAGGTTCAACACTGCAATAGTGCACCAACAAAACCCTAACTATTGTCCCTTTCAGCAACACCTGCGAAGCAGATGAAGTCTCACCCAAGGTAGAGGCAGGGGGGGTTGCAACACTCAAGTGTCTACAACCAAGATGGAACAAAGATCTGTGATCGCAATGCTTAACATAGCACTTAGCCAACAATATGTATTAGTTCTTGGATCTCACTCACATCGCAGATCAAACCCATAATACAGATCATCGCAATAATAATAAAGAACAAATATTTTCCATCACTTAGCACATAGAATTAAATCAAATCTAGCATTCATTTACCATCAATAGAGCACTAAGCATCCATACATCTATCTAACATATATAAAGATTAATACACTAATAGATAAACAACATAAACAACATCAACAACATCGCACAAAGCACATCAACACAGGATATACGTGGTTCACCCCAGTGTGGGCCTACATACACCAACTTCTTCTTTTTCTTCTTTATTAGTCTTCTTCAATATTTTACATCCATCTACTCTCGTGCACAAATCTACAAATCCCAACTCCACAGAGGACAGGGGATCTACGCGCAGCCCGCCAAATCCTCCTTCCCAGGATTAGGTCAAGGCACAAAGCCAACTCCTTATTAGCACAAAGCCTTACACAGTCTGTTGCACGGAGCAACTTACAATCTCTTGCACAAAGCCTACTAGTCATTCACTAAGCTGATCAATAACTAGTCACTCTTTTACATCCCTTAGCTACTTATTTATACAATTACAACAAGGCCTAATCATGGGTAAACCCATGGGCCGACATCCCTTAACCCATTACATAAACCCTAGAAAACCCCTTGCTGGGTCCACAAGCCCACAAAATGAGTGAGATCCCGTGATCTCCACTCTTCCTGGGTGCTCCATCTTTGATTAGCCTGTCAAAGTCCCAAAAGTGGTCAAACATGACCAATGTTCTCTCAAAACTTGGTCAAGGGCCAACAGACCCCCAAAACTCATCTGTGACTCGTCCCGAGTCACTCAGATCTGGACAACATTGATTTGAAGGCCTCGAGCTTAGCTCAAGATGCCTCGACTTGCTTCTTTGCCAGAGCCTCCTGCTCGGTGAACTCCTGAATAAGCTTCTCTGTAACAGGCCCTTCCAGGTGTTGCTCCACTATCGTGACCATCTAGTCCAGCTGTGATCCTTGTCCTTATATCTCTTCAAAAAGCGTTCAAGCTTCATCCTACACTAGCTGTAATCTATGTGTCACCTCCATGAATCTGCTCTGGATGGTAGTAATCTGTTGTTGGATTGCACATTGTTCCTATGATCTTTTCATCTTCTCGACTGCAGTAACTAACTTCATCTGTGCTTGCATGGTGGATTCCTGTTGCTTCACTTCCTGTAGCTTGCTCCTTCTCTTCATGGGGTTGCTGAATTTGGGCCTATGTTTCATCTGCTAATCTTCATAATTGGGAGGGGTCATCTACCAATTCTGCACTTTTCGATGAAGAAGGTGCAGTAGGTACTACGCGGCTTGAATGGATGGCTTGTTATACCTCCTGTAGCTCCTTCTCTATTCTTTCATACATCGTCTCCTACTTTGCTCCATGTCTCTACAAGATATCCTCTGAGGCGTCCTCTACGGCTGTGATGATGATATCGACACCATCCACTATGAGCACATTCTACGACTGAGGCTTATTGGCTTAGGTCTTCTTTCTTGTTGAGGGGTTTTGGGGGGAAACCTTCCTTTTCTTTGATGTCTCGGCTTCAGTAGGGGAATATTTCGACGGTGTAACTTCGCATTTGTATTGCTTGTCTCCTTCTTCCCCTCTTTCTTCTTGTTTCACTTCATCTCCTCCTCCTCCTCCTGCAGGTGATTCAGGCCTACTTTCCTCTGAGGTGGTGTCCTCCTCATCAGTTTCTATGTTCTTCACTTCCTCATTTATCTTCTTTTTCTTTGTGCTAGTATGTCCATCATGTTCGACGCGGGTGACCAAGGGACTTCCGATGATGTCCAGGTCAGAGAGTTCTGCATCTTCGAACGATACAAGGAACTCTGTTTTCCATTCCTTAGTGATCTCTTCCATGTCTTCATCAGTCAACTTATAGTAGGACTGCAGCTCCTCCTTGCTTTCATCCTTGCGCAAGGTGATGTAAATAAAGTGTCGATCTGCGTAGAACTTTGCTAGTGGCTTGTACTGGTGTAGTGTATTCAATGTCATACGTGGAAACGCCTCAATAGCATGCTTCAGCTGCTGGTAGTAGGCATGGAACATCGTGTTCGATTTCCATTTCTTTTCCATATCATTCGTGTACCACAAGGTGGAGAACCTCGCAGCCAACGGCTCCAATGGCTCAACTTCCAGGAACGCAGCTCCTTCCAACATTTTCCAAGCGATAAATGCGATCAATACCAGTAGCCAACTAAAATGAAACTCATATACCTAGTCCTGCACTTCGCGATAGTCCTTCTCCAGCTCATTGACGAGGTAACTCGCCCAGTTCATTTGCATTCCTTCGACGCACTTCCTTGCGAGGTTTACTACAAATCTAGTGACCTGTGTCGGATAGTTCTTTCTGACGTGCTTGCCAACTATAAGCTGACAAGCTAGGCGCACTGCGCCATCCTATATGGAGGCTACCTTGTATACTTGCTTTCCCTTTTCTACATTGCCATAGTCTTCTTTTATGCGTTGTGTCAGGGAGCGATCAAAAGTCTTCCCTGGGTAGAACTGTTGAGGGTTTGGTCCTTGCATTCTCAGTCATGTGATGAGGTGGATCAGTGTCGGATCCACAATGACGCATCTGTCAAGCCACAGATAGCCTCTGTGATAGCATGACAGGAGTTTAACGCAAGCATTAACCTCATGATGTCCGTCGAAGTGAGGGATCTTCATCACGTTTAGGATCATTGATTGGGCGATCTCCTTTATCCATGGCTAGGAGACTATGCACGGCTTCTTTCCAGTCATCCTCATCAAATAATGATGCGGTGCAAGCATTCCCTAGTTCTTCCTATCTCCGAGGTTGAAATTGTTGTTCTTCAAAACTGGGATGTGTCCTAACTGGGGTCCAACTACGTGTATCCCCTTCCAGATGTACGCAGTGATCAGCGTGTATTCAAAGTCACGTGGGATATTTTTGTGGTTCACCACACCATCCAAAGGCGATATGTAATATGACAATACTGACGGGATGGTCTTCACGTTAGCCAGATCATCGCGGTGTTTGCTTCACTTCTCAGTAACGGGTCGGCTAGAACGATGTGTGGTCGAGGGATATGCTTGCAATCCTCCAGTCGATGATGCATGTAATCCTACAGACATAACTTTCTCATCCATGAGGTCTACAAGAATATCCTCCATAGAATTTTCTAACGTACTATGTTTGCCCCACATTCACACTTGTAACACTTACAAATGGAAAACTAGAAAGGAAATGGTGAAGAAATCCAAGATTATTCCCTTAAGAGGTGAGGTGAATAACTTAATGAAATGATGCTAGTATGCTCCAAGAAGGAAAGAGGTTCCTTGTAGGAGAATAGAGGCAGCATAACAATACAATGAGATTCTTCAATTCATAGTGCAGAAGGATTATTCACACTTGTAACAAACTGATCATATGCTCAAGTAGAAGGATTTATTTCTTCATCTTTTGTAGTTTAAAGAATTTGGGAAGACCATAATCTCTCAACGTGGCCCATGTGCGAGGACTCCGCAAAGTAGTCACATCATTGAGCTCATGCTCCCGTTCTTTCCATTCAATCATGGTTGTTGCCGGAATCACCTGCAAACAACAAAAAAAAAACTTCATTAGTCACGCTTTCAGCAATTTTTTAAGTAATTGAAAAAACTTTAAATTCTTCATCTATGTTGTTCAAAAGACCCACGCCCCTTCTATTTCTCATCATTACTTCGATGCGGCCTCATAACCAATAGTAAATACGTTTTTAAATTAAAACGAATGTAACCCACAGTTTGATGGTTGCGTGGGCATTTTTTCAGGTTTCCTATTGTATTCCTTGGGCAAAACGACCTACCCACTCATGCATCAATAGGTTGGCATTCATGCCATGGCCTTGTGAAGGCATTTTTGTAAATGGGCAACATTTTCCCATCGTTTTGAAGAAGGTCCAATTTGATTTAGGTGTTTTTTTGACAACCTAGGGCTTCGGTTTTTATTCAATCATTGCTTTGAAAACAAATTATAAACCATGTAATTGAAATAGGAAGAAACGAGCACTTACCTAGTCCAAACAGTGAGAGAAATGATCGACCGTAGCTTCGGTGCCGAGCAAAACAAGATTCACCTCCCAAATGTGAATCTCCACTGCTACAAATCCTTATGCAAATGAAATGTTAATTAAAGATTTTTCCTTGCATTAATATTTATAAATTTTCATTTTTTCATAAGGCATAGTTACTTTTGGATTTCTTTGAAAATATGTCGACCTCACTAAACCTCTAGTTGCATTTTTGACATTGTTGACAGATTTCAGAGCAATTTTGATTGTTTTTTCACCTTGTCATATCCATGAGCATAGTCTTAGTTCATTCTCAAGCTCGAAAATATAAGAGCATATTGGGTAAAATTTTATCTCTTTTTCAGACCCGCATGGATACACGAAAAAGGAACCCCCTGGAGTCTCCTTTAAGCTCTTTTCAGACTCTCTAAATATTAAAATATTGTCGAGTGATCTTGCTTCCTTTCCCACTCGTTAAAAGGTTTGAAAGGGCATCTTTCGAGTGATAATTTATCTCTTTTTCGGCCACGCGAGACTAATATTACGAAAAAGGACCACATTGGAGTTGTCTTTAAGTCATTTTCAGACTCTCTAAATATGAAAAACCATTGATTTTACCTTCTATGGACTCGTTAAACCATCATACATTGAAGGACCCATACGGGACCGAACCCTTACTTCTTATGGTTCGTTAAACAAAGGAAGAGGGACTTACCAAAGGTGAGTTATATCAAGCATGTGTTACCCTCCTCGAGCTCGTTAAATCAAAAAGAGGTACTAATCTATTTGGATGGGGGAAAAATTGAAAGAAGCAAGCCAAGCAGTTCTTGAGAATGTCACCAGTAATCCTTACAGTCACCCTTGAACATGACACTTTATTTTTGCAGGCATTTTAATCTGTTGAACCTCTACATTGAACCAATCCTCTGAGTTTCCTTAATCCTTTGGGTCACCTCACGAAAGTCATAGTATCCATTGCATCATCATGTTTTGGTCCATGTCATGTTTCTTTTGTCGTGCCTCAGTGTTCAAGGGAAGTATCTACTTCGAGAGTCAGCCATCACAAATATCTTGTTTCAATACCTGTGTCAGTCAATTTTCATTTGATCTACCAATTACATCTATGTTTCTGTTTCGTGTCATTGATGGGGGATACATCAAGGCCCTCCTTCGACGGTTCTATTCATGTCAACTTCAACACATTATCCAGGAACTAGAATTAGAAACCAATTAGTACTTTGGGACTTGCATGCCTCCTCACGTTCAACAATGGAGTTACATCATTGACCTCTGATTAGATGATTCCACGAATGTTCGACTTCATCTTATCCATTCACGTTCGTTGGAATGTACTAAGTACCTTGGGAATCATTGACATCAATGGTGATCTCCCTCGCGCTTGTTAATGGTTCACCTCATTGACCAGTAATCAAGTGGTTTCTGCCATGTTCGACATAAAAACATCTATTCACATGGTTAGATTCGTACTACATTGAGATCGGTAAGAAGACCCTGGGTTGAGTCATCACTCTTGTATGTACTTTGCCCAGATTGCGACAGAGGTTCTTTTGAACATTGACACATATATTGTTACATAGATCCACTTTGTATTGGTTGTGGCTATGTCTTGATGTCTCGTAGCTCCATTGTCTATTCTTCATGGCTGCAACCAATTCAGGTCATGTGAATATAGATCTACATTGTATCTTCGGTGGCTATATCTCTTTGTCAATATAATTATGGATCCGCAATGTATTTATGGCTACCATACCTTGAAATTCTATATCACTCAAGCATAGGTATGTCTGCCTTAGGTTTGAATCATGTCTTAACATTTGTTTGATGGTCGTGTGTAGCTTCTGTCAGGTTCTCTAAGTCCGCACCCTTGCTTGACGGTCTGAAAATCATTTCAGTTATCAGTTCCCGTCTTATAACTTCATACTTTGGGGGGCAATCTGTTACACATCAAAATTACTCATTATGGAAATGACCCAGTGTCGTATCAATACTACAGGTGTCGCATTTTGGTCATAAGTGTCGCAAGTGTCAGAAAAAACATACTGCCATACTGTCTATGTCATGCATGTAAAGACATCGGAAGGACACTTGAAACACCTCAAACAACTAATTTGGAAGAAGAGGAATGAGTTAACAAAATTTATAAACCTTTTGCCACTAGAAAATCCACTCAAAAGACATTTTTGGAGAGGAGCAATCCCCTATACACTAATAGAGAGCATTGGCGCTCTGTGCACCCTTTTAGGGGAGCGCTATAGTGCTCTGGTGCCCCTTTTGGGGGAGCTCTACCTTTTCTGAGAAAATTTTGGGTTTGTTGAGGCAAATCAGGGAAGAATCCCTCAATTCCTGAAAGTGGTTGGATTCGAATAGATGGTCAAGGCATGATCTTAGGGAAGATCCTCAACTGAAGGAGAAGAATCCTCAACTTATCCCAAATATTTTTCAAGTGGTTGGGCCTATCCAAGGCTATATAAGGGAGCCTTCTCATGGTGAAAGGGGATGGAAATTATTGTGAAGCATCTAACTTATGATCTCATAAGGGAGATGTCATTTGGAACATCAGCATTATGTATGTGGACTGTTTAAGAAAGGGTTTGGACAAGGAGAGTATGATGAAGCTACTGCACTCAGATCTATGGTCGTAAGTATTCTTCATTGTTGTTCTCAGAAATATAACACGATTGGCCTGTTTCTTTCAAGTCTGTGTTCGATCTCACATGAACTTGTCTCTAGTAGATAGATCTTTTTTTGAGCTAATCCCAGTAGAGTAAGAAGCTGGTTGTATCTTCGTTTGTCTACAGGGCTTATCGAGGAGTTCAGGATTGAAACTCAACTTGGACTATGCAGGGACAAACATCATTTAAAAGGTACTTGTTTTCTCCTTCCTATCCATACATTAGCTTATCTAGATCTAAAAGGATGTCAGTGTCCACGTTAAGCATTTTTTTGTCTTGGTCTTAGGAGTCTAGGGACCTCGAGAGAATCCACTTGTCCGCGGGGGGATTTCTCTTCAACAGTAAGAATAGATCTCATATAGGGGATTCAATAGCCCTCCCTTGGAGGAAGAGGGGACCCATAAGTCTCCCTTTCTCTTTGGTGTTTTTCCACTAATACAATCTATCCATTGGTGGCATGAATATTGGTCAATTGTTTGATTTATTTGGGTTCTAATTTCCTTATGCATTGTAGTTTCATTTCTTTAGTTGTTATTAGCTTAGTTGTTTGTTTATTTCATGTGATTGAGTCATTTGAATCATACACTAACTTTTTTCATGTTCATCTGACCCAAATGGACTTGTACGTGTCCCTCTTTTGCTCATTCAAGTGGCGAAAAGGATACAACAGATTGACGACTCCACTGGGGAAAGGTATCAATTTCCTCCCTATTTGGGTTGTTTGAGCACTTATTTTTAATCTGTTTACCTTGCAGGGATCATAACTGGCCCAGTTCTACCTACAAAGAGATGAATTCGGAGTTGGAAGAGGAGAATTTCATTTAAAAATTCCTTCCCAGACGTGTATCAGAACGTGCGCGGGTTTTCCAGCCCACAGTCGCACTTCTGAGCACATGCACCAACAACACTGTGTTTTCCAATGCACTTTGCGCATGGTGTGCCAACAGGTCCTTGTTTCTCTACGCATTGGCGCCACATGCACCTCTGTCTAAACTAGGGCCCGCACATTTGTCCAGAAAATCCAACATTGTAAGAGTTTTTTGTTATCTTTGGAAAGCCCCTAGCCTTCTAAATATTGATTTTATGCAATTTGTAAATGCACCACACTTAGATTCCCTCTCCACATGAAGGGTTATTCAAAACATAGGCACTTAGGGGGGGTAAAAAGAACCATATTTCTCCTCTTTTTCTTTCATTTTTCCACATGGATGGCTTTTTTTTATTGTAAAAGTTAAGTTAAGATCATTTGCTATCACATATATAAACATTTGCATTGGGAACAGAAATCAAACTTCAATCATTGAATATGTTCTTCTCTCGCACCATAGAGCGATCTTGAGAATCAAAAAAATGATTGAGGGAAGATTTCATATCCCTTAAAAACAAAATCTTTAGGAGAGGACAAAGCCCCCCTAGGCCCCCCCCTCTTAGTTTATTTTTAAACATCTTAAATTTTTAAGGGCCCATACATGCTCACATGTTGAAACGATAGGATAGTTTTGAAGTTACTTTCTTAGTTTACATCACTAGGGGAGTTTAAATATTATTGTAATGGGCCCATACATGCCCACATGCTTTCAATCTAGGATAGTTTTTGAAGCTTTCTTAGATTAAATCACATTAGGGAGTTTAAAGGATTAGTAAGGACCCATATGTCCACATGCTAGTTCTTTAGAGACTTTAAAATTCCGCAAGGTTGTACCAATGGAATCTAGTAAGATAGGTAATCAAGACTTGTAAGGACCACACGAAGTCCACATGTTGCAAGGTGACACCTAACTTATTAAAAATTTGACACATTATATCACTTGCTCACACACAAAGTCACTACTCACTCACATAATTTCATGTCGAATTGTGGAGGTTGAAGTAGGTTTCCTCCAAAGGGATTCTGAAACTATAAGTTTCTGTCTAACAGATCCTAGAATTTGTTAAATAATTAAATATAACATTTCTATTATAATTTTTTCAGCAGAATATCATCAGCAAAATAACAATTTACGGTTATGACTCAGCGAAATTCAAAATGGGCAGCATGATATAAATGATATATTGAATAATATACACAGCATAAACAACATATTGAACATCATATGATCATGAACATGCCATAATAACGAAGAAAAATACCTGTCAAGTGATTTGTTTCCCAACTCTGTTTGTCCAAGCCCAAGCTGAAACAGTGCCCAAAACCGAGTTTTTCCTCCCTGCCAGCTAGGAGCAGCCTATCCGGCTCCCTAGCTCCAGGATACCGAAAGGAATCCTAGCCCCCGAGCCCAAAACTCCCAGCAACCTGGTGCCCCCTGCAATGGTTCACCAAAACTCCAAAACCAAACCCCTCAAAACCAGAAAATATCCAACAGAAATACAGACCTCCTCCCCAATAATGCTCCTCCCCCAAATTTTCATAATCCTCTCCCGTAGGACTCTTCCCTGTCATATCTCCCCCCATTCACTGACTCCCTATTCTCCATTAATTACCTTATCCTCCCCTTTATTACCTTATCCCATTCCTTTATTACCTGATCCCATTCCTTTATTACCTTATCCTTCCATCCCATGCTTCATGTCCCCCCTGCATACGTAAAGTCTTATAAAAATAATTTCAAATTTATTAAGCTCTTAATTCATTACCCTAACCTTTAATAAGTTAATTAATTAATTAATTAATCAATCAACAATTATAAACAATTAATTAATAAATAAATAAATAAATAATATTATTAATAACTAATCATTGTTTAACTAAAACCATATTAGGACAGTTAATTATCTAATTAATTATACTTAATAAACCCTATGCAACTATTTAACCAGGGTTGTTACATACACCCACCCTTCAGGAAACTTTGTCCTGAAGTTAAGGTATCTCATGATACAAAGGAAAAGAAACATGGTTCACACATTCATAACAATTAACCGACATTATTAGTAAATAAGCCAAGAAAACTCATACATACTAGTGTACATGTACAAGAAACGCATGTGTAGCTAGTACATACAAGTCTCATGCATGTACTAATAATCAATAACTATCATCCTTATAGTAATTTATGTATGCATCCAATCCAGTCAACAAGACTATTCCTTTATAAAAGACAACAAACCAATCAAATGTTTGCGAAATCTTTTAATTACAATTATCTAGTTCAACAATTTTATTTAGGCAACTGAGGTTTAGTTACGTAATTGTGAATATTCATATATACACATTTTCTTTTTAGAAGGGAAAAACATTAAATTCCACCATCAGACAATTCTCCATACTTTCTCAACTATTTCTACTCATCCTTCCTCCCTAACTTACTTCCATCTTCATTCCTATCCTTCCTCTGTTGGACTATCTTGGAGCGTCAACTATATTAACCTAACTCCAAATAGAACCCGTAAGCGGAAGTGTCACTATCCCGACCAAGCTTCTCTAGCAGGCAACTAACAGTCATCATCACACGTCTAGAGGAGCGTGAGCTAACACCGTCCTCCCATGACTTCAGGTTTCGGAGGATACACGGTGGGAAATGCCTCCACCCCTCCTAATCATAACTAGGGTCCACACCCTACAATGGAATATACAGTGGCACCGTGTTGCTGGGAGTTTTGTCATCGTTTATTCGGTTTTGGGTAGTCTCATCACCTGAAATCCTGCACTAGTCCACATATCATAGCAATGTATCCAAACCAATATAATTTCACATACAAAGATTCATACCATATTGTTTCTCGGCTAGTGGTCATGTCATTCACTTTCATCATTATTATCCCTTAGCTATTTCATAGCCCATGACCTGCAGATTAGTCTGTAACACAAACTCATACATTTCTATGCATTATCATCATGTAATTGCATACAACCATCATTTGAATTCGGTATCCATGTACCAACATCTTAACATCAAAATTTTCAAGTTAGAAAAAAATCTCATAATATACCATAATTCAATTTCAAAACCCATTCATAAAATTATCATTTACAAAATAGATTGCATCATATCCAACATCATTCTAATAGCATTTAAACCTTCATAGGATTATCATTCACACAATATATCGCATCATATCCATCATCATCCATAACAATTAGACATTCATAGAATTTACATTCACATAGTAGATCGCATCATATCCATCATCATCAATAATATTTAACATTCATAAAATTTACATTCTCACAATATATCGCATCATATCCATCATTATCCAAATATATTTAAATATTCATAAAGGTTCATACGTCTTAAAAGTTTAAGTGTGTCATTTAATAGTTTCACTGTGAATAGAAAATAAAAGTATGTGGGCCTCAGGTAATCATGGCTGTCTAAGTCAAAAAGTGGTGTTACATACACCCAACCTTCGAGAAACATATTCTTGAGGTGGTCAAAAAAGTGAGGGATAGTCTCGTCGCAATGTCTCGGTGCCTTCCCAAGTAGAAGATCCTGGACTATACTTGTCCCATTGGACCTTAACTTGGTCTACCAGACGGTTCCTGAGCTGCCAGACTCTACGATCCAATATGCGTAAGGGTTCTACCGTGACAGTTCCCATGTCCGATACCTACAATTCCTTCCAATTTAGTTTATGTGATTCATCAGCAACATAATAACGTAAAACAGATACATGAAAAACATTATGAGTTTTATGCAAGTGGGGTGGTAGTATGAGATGATAGGCAACGGGTGGTGATGGTCGGCTTTCACTTGTTGACACTCTAAGAACTTGGTGACGAAATGGACTACATCGCGCTTCATGCCTACCCAGAAGAAGAGCTTCCTCATGTCTGCGTACATCTTCTTCACACCCGAATGTGCACAATAAAGTGCTCTATGGGCTTCCTTCAGTATGATGCTTCGAATATCCCCATTTTCAAGGATGTACATCCTTCCTCGATATCTCAATAGTTCATCTGCTTCCAGACTATATCCTTCATACTTTGGATCTAATTTCCTCCCTCTCTGGAGGTTTGAAGTAACCTCTAAATACCAACTGTCTCCTTGGAGTTGCATCAACATATGTTCCCTTAGATTGACCTTTAAAGGTACCAAGGAGAAGACACGTGGTCTCCTACTCAAGGCATCTGCGACCACATTTTCCTTTCCCTTGATGTATGAAATACAAAAATCGTACTCACTCATAAACTCACTCCATCGCCTTTGCCTGGCATTCAGATCTCTTTGAGTGAAGAGATGTTTTAAACTTTGTTAGTCCATTTTGAGCTCAAAGTTTCGCCCCACAAGATAGTGCCTCCAAAGTTTCAGAGCTAACATTACATCTGCCAACTCTAAATCATGAGTCATGTATATCTCTTCGTGTTTCTTTAACTTCCTTGATGCATAAGCTATCACTCCTCCATCCTGCATTAGCATGGCCCCCAACCCTTGCTTCGAGGCATCCGTGCAGACTGTGAAGTCATTTTCCATATCTGGCATTTGTAGAATTAGCGCACTAGTCAGTAACCTCTTAAACTCAATGAATGCGCTATCACATTCTTCTATCCATTCATACCTGACCCCTTGTGCTACAAAGTGGTGATGGGTTTCACTATTTTTGAGAATCCTTCCACAAATCTATGATAATAACCTGCTAGCCTCATGAAGCTTCTCACCTAATGGGCATTTTTCAGCACTGGCCACCCCATAATGGCCTTTACCTTTTCTGGGTCCATAGAGATTCCTTCACCGGAAATGATATGACCTAAATAGTGGATCTCTTTCTAGAAGAAGGAACACTTTGACAACTTCCCATACAATTTGTTCTCTCTAAGGCAGGACAACACTACTCGTAAGTGTTCCTCATGTTCTCTTTCGTTCTTGGAATAGATGAGGATGTCATCTAGAAAGACTTGTACAAAACAGTCTAAGTATTTCCAGAATACGTCGTTCATGAGGCTCATGAATATTGTTGGTGCATTGGTCAATCCAAAAGGTACTACGACAAACTCGTAAAGTCCAAACCGAGTTCAAAAGGTAGTTTTTGGGATATTGCCTTCCTTAATCCTTAATTGATGATACCCTGATCGCAAATCGATCTTTGAGAATACCGTTGCTCCTTTCATCTGATTGAAGAGGTCATCTATCTGCGACATTGGGTACCTATTCTTCACTATAGCATGGTTCAAGTCCCTGTACTCTATACATAGTCGTAAGGACCCATCCTTCTTCTTTACAAAAATTATTGGTGCACCCCAAGGTGAGACACTTGGCCTTATTAGCCCTACATCCAATAACTCTTTTAACTGCATTTGCAATTCAAAAAGTTATGGCGCTGTCATCTGATATGGAGTTTTGGAAATTGGTTATGTACCAGGTTTTAGCTCAATAGTAAAATCAAGCTCCCTCTCAAGAGGTAACCCTGGTAACTCATTCGGAAAAACATCCTTAAATTCTGACAATACCAGATACTGACCAATGAGGGTCCCTTCCTTTCATTCACTGCTTCCACTACATATAGTCAGCACCCTTGCCTCAAGCATCGCTTAACCTTCATAGTTGAGATAAAGCGTAATTACACCCTTCTCCGTACACCCTGGATCTCCACTGGCCTTCCTTCGTCATTTATACAGAGCACCCTTTTTGCGAAACAATCTACCAAAGCTCGATGAGCTTCTAACCAATCCATTCCAATGATTAGGTCGTACGCCCTAAGAGCAGTGACGTATACCTTCAACCTGGTAGTACACACTCCTGGGTCTACCATACAATTATCGATGCAAGGTCCTACCACTTTGTTTTCCCCCAAAGCCATCTCGACTTGTTCAAAGTCATCGTGCTCGTAGGCTGCCAACCCACTCTTTTCTAATGCAGATGGTGAAATGAAACTATCTGTTGCACCAGAATCAAATAAAATCTTAACATTGATATGATTTAGCATACCTGATGACTCCACCACTGTGGATTGATGCTCGGCCTGGCGATTATTAACCGCTACGTAAATTTGGTAGCTGCTACTTGCTCTTCCCATTGGGGCCTTTCCTTCTCTATGCACGAATCCTGATTGTAACTCTGGGCAGTCATGCTGGTAATGGGGTCCTCCACATCCCCAACAGGTAACATAGGATTGAACCTACGCATTGTTATGTGATTGTTTCTTAAATTATTTCCTTCCCCTAGAACCCCTGCCCCTACTAGTTGTTCCCTGAGATGGTCGTGGACCTGTCTGCATTGTTGGTGATGAATGAGATGTTGCACTCGCTGCCATTGAAATCCCTGCAATATTGTCCTTGGTGTGACTCTGTTACCATATGGAGGTGGCCTTGAGCCCCCTCCCCTGGGAAATGTCCTAGGGACCTTCCCTATGAATACAGGACGATGTGGAAAGGTCGGTCTCATACCTCTGGTTAAGTTCATGTGTTCCTCTGCATAACACGCATTTTCAACAGCTTCCAGTACTAAAGATGGTTTCAACATCTGCACCATAGCCCTTTTCTTAGGGTTCAACCCATAGACAAAGCGTTATGCCCATCGTTGGTCAATATCCATATATGAAACATACTTGACCAATTCCATAAACCTAATCTCATATTCCTCTACGGTCCTATTTCCCTATACTAGAGCATGGAACACTCCTACCTGTTGTTCCTCATAGTAAGCTGGCATATATTTCCTTCGGAACCTCTCCTCGAAAAGTTCCCAAGATACGGTGTCTGGGGTAAGATACAGTTGTCTTTCCAGATTGCCCCACCAATTCAAGGCGTTGTCTCTTAACTGAAAAATTGCAATCTTCACCTTTGAGGTGGACGCATAGACCCTTAAGGAAAAACACCTTGTCATGCCTTCCAACCATGCTTCGGCACGTTCACTGGCACGACCCCCAGTAAACTCCGAAAGTTTGATCTTCTGCAGTTATCTAGTGATGTCTTCGGGTGGAGGTCCTCCCCCTTAATCCCTCGACACTTCTGGATTACCCATTCTAGATGGTGGGGGTTCCACTTCGATCCCTGCTGGTTATCGCCTCTTTAAAGTCTCATTTATGGCCTCCAAAGAGCGCAGTATGAGAACTAGTTTGGGCGATGGTGGTGGCAGCGCTAGGGGTGTTGGCGGTGCCTGCGACGATGCTCCTATGCCTCGATTCCCTATAGTCCTAACCATCCTGTATGATTTAACCTGGATCGACCAAAGTTGTCAGGGTGAGTTCAAGGATGTTTCTCATTGCGCAACTTAACTAGAAAACAGAGTTAGGCATAAGTTTTTTTTTTACTTGTCTGTAAACAGACATTACTCTCTTTAGGGGAGTGGCTAGGTTAGGGTTAAGCGTCTAAGCTTGGTGTCACTTCCTAAGAAAGCTACTGACTCCCTCTCCTGGTAGCTATGCTAGCATCGCACCACACTCGTCAATTCCTCTAGCTTACTTTCCTAGTGTGCATGAAACCCCTTCCCGCTTATCTTGGTCTAAGTTTTTAAACTTTTCATTTAAAGCTAATTAATGTGATTTTCAACCTAAGGTGATTAACTCATTAGTTTTAAACCTATACAAGTTTAAACCCTATAAAAAAATTAGATAATTTAAATTTATTTAAAATGTAATTTAAAAATATCTCCCCCATATCTTTTACATATTATTTTGTATTAATTAATTTTGAATTAAATTTAAAAAAAAAAACTTTTTTTTTATTGTTTATATATATTTATATTTAAATGTTTAAATAAACAATAATAATAAAATAAACTTAATTTAAATGTTTATATAAACAATAATCATAAAATTAAATTAAAATTAAATAAAATTAAATAAAAAATTAAATTAAAATGATAAATAAAAACAATTTATGTAATCACGTTCAGGCATCCTGGGTCCTCGTATGAGGCCCACGTTCCCCCCCCCATCTCTTTCCTTACCTAAAACCCTACATGCCTCCTAACAAACCCTAAATTATTCAACCCTAACGCTCCCTCACGGCCGCCTATCCCTCTCTGCAAGTGTCCAACGTTTTCTTCTCCCCAACTCTGCAACTATAGGCTCCTCCCTCGGTGGCTTGATGCTCGGCTCTAAGCACTGGTGCTTACGCGTTGGTTCAAAATGAGCGTCCCTTGTGGGTTCCCTTCTCAGCGCTTGGTGATATGAACACTCTCTTTGTCAATGGTCTTTTTGCATGTCTTGCATGTCGATCTTTAAGACTTGGCATACTCGATCTTCCATGGTTTTGGAGGATTCGCCATCGAATCGAACTTCTTTGGACTTCAATGCTCAGAGTGCACGAACAATACAGTGGTACACACAACAGAAAACGGAATAGCAGAAGACAGAGAGGAATAGCTCTTTGTTGTGCTGGTCTTGTAACTTTGTATAAATAAAGAAAGTTGTTGTTAACCTGCATGTTGATTTGAAGCTAACCTGTGTTGTGTTTGATGCAGTTGTTTGGCAGTTTGGAAGATTTGGAAGCTTGGTGTTGGTGTTGGTCTAGTGTGCTGACTTCCGTAGCTTAGAGGTCTGGTTGGTCTAGTCATGGCATGGCGTTGGTATTGGCTTGTCTGGTCGTGGCTTTGTGCATGGTGGTGGCACTGATTTGCACTGGCATAGAGCACAGTGGCGCGCCCTCATGGGCTCGTCCTTGGCTACTGAGCGCTGGACTTGGGTGTTGGCATTGCGCGTGGTGCACATTCGAACCTATAGGTTTCCTCATGGCTCCACCCTTTTATTTGGCACTTGGTGCACTGGGCTATAACTTGTGAAATCGCCCAACAATTCACCATTTTAAGGCTCAAAATACAAGATCAAATTTTCATGAAGAAAACAGGGCCAAATCGGCGAGTTTAAGGGTATTTTATGAATGGAATACTTGCAAACCTTCTTGTTTATTCTATTATTAGGATGCATCATTCCCTCTTCCCTCGGAGAAATTTGGTACTCTCGGATCCGCTCAGACTCCTGCCCTATAATCATTTTTCATGAATTCGGCTTCACTAAAATAGGCTATTTAGAGATGTATGTAACAGAGGCCTCCTATAAGCTAACCGTTAACAAATAAATTGACCATGTTCATGCAGGCTTAAATGTATTCTTGACAGCATTAGAAGGTGTTGTCAATGGTATAAAACCCAACATCCAGGGGCTTACTGAAGAAAGTGTCGCTCTATACATACGATGCCACTTACTTCATTCTATTTTGGTCCAGGCTTCTTGGTTTGCAAACTCTATACTAGTTCAGTTTTAGAGCTCAAAGGTAACTCTGATACTCGTCTTTATTTACAATTATTTGCTTGTGTATATTACATATAGATTTGTAAAGTTTTTGAATTTTCTTTTATTAATTTTAACATTTTACATTTCGCCCCTCGGACTCCAGCTAGTACGTTTTGATATTTTTGAATTGTATATCTGACCTTTAGCTTTCCATGAATATCAAAGTTGTAATGTACAATTTAAAGGGGGAATACAACAGTAGAAATTATTTGCCTGCAGGTCAAAAATGTTTCCAAGATTGTATTTTCATTTTTTTGTGTGATTTATGCAACTTTGGTTGGGGTTTGGTCATACGTAAGTATGAAGAATAGGGTTTCTACCCACATGATCCATGAATTAATGTGTGCATTGGTTTGCTTGAAGGCTATGATTTTGATATGTGAGGCAAAGGATAGTTCTTTTATCAAAAGAATAGGGATTGTACATGGTTGGGATGTTGCTTTTTATATTTTCAATTTCTTCCAGGGTATTATTCTTTTTACTCTAATTGTCCTGATTGGAACAGGTTGGTCCTTATTGAAGCCTTATATTCAAGAAAAGGACAAGAGATTGTTGATGCTTGTCATCCCCCTACATGTTGTTGCTAAAATTATTGCAACCATGCTCGGCATGTCGGGACCATCTGCAAAAGACTGGTTTGAATGGAAGCAGTTGTTTCTTCTTATTGATATCGTTTGTTGTGGTGTTGTTCTTTTTCCTAATGCTTGGTCAATCAAGTATTTGAAAGAAGAAACTCAGACAGATGGTAAGGCAGTAGCAGTTTTAATAAAGATGACCTTGTTCAGGCACTATTATATTGTGGTGATCTGTTATGTCTACTTTACTCGATTATTTGTTTTTGTTTTTTTTCTATGATGACAGGAATATCATTTAGGTATATGTGAAAGATTGATTTGACTAGAGAATGTGAAACTCTCGCATTTTACATTTTCACGGGATATAAGTTCAGGCCTATTATGCACAATCCTTCTTTGATGATTGAGGAGGAGGAAGTTGAAGCTCAAGCATTAAATGTGGGCAATAGTGCTTAGGTTTCTTCTGGGTAGTATTCATAGGTTTTATGTGTTGTAAATAAAGTTGTAGCTTAGGGGTCTAGGAGAACAGATTGTACAGTTATGTGGTCAAGCCCAGGTTTCAGTTTTTGAAACCGGGCTCTGATATCAAGTGTAAGGTTTTGTCTAACAAATCCTAGAATTTGTTAAATAATTAAATATAACATTTCTATTATAATTTGTTCAGCAGAATATCATCAGCAAAATAACAGTTTATGGTTATGACTCAGCAAAATTCAAAATGGGCAGCATGATATAAATGATATATTGAATAATATACACAGCATAAACAACATATTGAACATCATATGATCATGAACATGCCATAATAATGAACAAAAATACCTGTCAAGTGATTTGTTTCCCAACTCTATTTGTCCAAGCCCAAGATGAAACTGTGTCCAAGCTGAAACAATGCCCAAAACCGAGTTTTTCCTCCCTGCCAGCTAGGAGCAGCCTATTCGACTCCCTAGCTCCAGGATACCGAAAGGAATCCTAGCCCCCGAGCCCAAAACTCCCAGCAACCTGGTGCCCCCTGCAATGGTTCACCAAAACTCCAAAACCAAACCCCTCAAAACCAAAAAATATCCAACAGAAATACAAACCTCCTCCCCAATAATGCTCCTCCCCCAAATTTTCATAATCCTCTCCCATAGGACTCTTCCCCGTCATATCTCCCCCCATTCACTGACTCCCTATCCTCCATTAATTACCTTATCCTCCCCTTTATTACCTTATCCCATTCCTTTATTACCTTATCCTTCCATCCCATGCTTCATTCCCCCCCTGCATATGTAAAGTCTTATAAAAATAATTTAAAATTTATTAAGCTCTTAATTCATTACCCTAACCTTTAATAAGTTAATTAATTAATCAATCAAAAGTTATAAACAATTAATTAATAAATAAATAATTAATTAATATTATTAATAACTAATCATTGTTTAACTAAAACCATATTAGGATAGTTAATTATCTACTTAATTATACTTAATAAACCCTATGCAACTATTTAACCATGGTTGTTACAGAAACATCCCACATTTTCTTGAAGGAATTATCCACTCCCACTTAATTCAAAGGATATTTTTTCACACCCCGAATCTCTCAAACAACCACATCTAAAATTTTTCTAAAAACTCACTAAGTTTTCCTCCATAGGAGGTGCCAAAATAATTTTTTTAGTCTAGGTAGGATCTTGGGGATAGGCATCCAAATAACTCCCCGTTATCTGGTTCTCACATCTTCAAACATTAGAACTTGACAAATAGGGAACTTTAAAATCCTCCAAGTCAAATGTTACTACACCATAAGGCATGGAGATACCCATGAAGGGTCAAAGGCAACGGTCTGGTTGTTCTGTGTGTCTCCCCTTGAGGCACCCACCTCTTTGACGAGATCCATCCTGTGACCCATTTATGAGGTTGAAAATCTAAATGTCGCACTTTGACCAAGGTACCTAGTGGCCAAATTTTAGGACATCTACCTAGGTGGCAATTATGGGCTGCAATTGCACCTTGATCAGATTTTGTGTGGCTATTGGGAAATATCGCCAGCTCTTTCGAGATATGCACCCTTTACCCCTCATTATAACTGATTATTTCATCATTCACTAGTTCCTCTTTAGGTGGATTCAGACCCCACTGTTGAGTACTATTGGAAGGTCCAATGCTATTTGAGAGGAAGGACGTTACATTTTTTTAGGACACGAGCATTTGTTTTTTTTGTTCTCCCACACAGACAAAATCCACCTACCCACATGTATGCTTCTTTTCAATTGATTTATGTATGATGCTCTTATGATTACATGTGATTGTGAGATATATTGTGAAGGTCCAAAATTATACAAAGACTCTTGTCCATTTTATTTACTCTCATCACCATTCGCACACATTCACTTTGCTAGTCGGACATCATAGGGGACGCACATAATCCTCATCGTTCCAGACGCTTGTCAAACCTCCCTTCTCTTTTAGGAGGAGTTCCTAGTCTCTCCAACTCATTGGCTCAACCCTCTCACACCCCTTTGAGTGATACTATTTTGGGATCAACTTTACTTGGTTCCACTTTAATTGGGTCCAATTCCCAAGGCCAAGCATCCACTAGCTCTCCTTCACAAGGAAGAACATGGAAGACTTCTTCTTAAGGAGGAAGTACAACCCCACCTACCCCCCTCAAGGGTCAGGTACACAAAACACTCACTACATGGCTAGAACTAATCCTCCGCCACCACTCCAAATGCCATATTTGGCCTCCCTCAATATATTGGATCTGAGCAAGATCACGAATGATCTTATATTGCATTACCCCACATGGCCTGCAATGCCCACCAAACTACCTTCGGACATCCCCAAGTTAGAAGGAAAGGCGGGAGAAGATCTCGCCAATCATATCATGACCTTCAATTTATGGTGCTCTTCAAACAACATCTTGGATGACTCTGTCTAATTAAGGTTATTTCAGTGCACACTCACAGGTCCATCAGCCAAGTGGTATGTGGACAAAAAATCAGGGTCCCATGTGACTTTCGAATCTTTGGCCAAAGCATTTTGACCTTCTTTCAACTACCAATCCTTCATGACAATGGTCTCGATCTGCTCTCAGAATTTAAACAATCCTCAGCCACCCATATCGCTAACCACATTCACGAATGGCATCGACGACGTAGTTTATGCAAAGCAAAAACCACCAAGCAACAATGCCTCGATTGGTTTCTCAGATCATTTGTCTCCCTCCTTGCCAAATATGTAGCCTCCACCTTCCCCCAATATGAAGAGGAAGCCATCAAAACAAGGCTCAACAGTACGAACTCATTTACGCACAGTCAGGATACTTATATACAGTACTACCTTACGCCCTGAGACTCGTACCCTTTGGCCAGGACAAAACTGGGATGTCTCACTTAGCAGATGGATTGATTGGTACCAAAACACACCACAATCTGTATGTCCAACCACCACCTATGTATGGTACACTCCAACATCCATCGATGTATGTGGGACCCCCTTATTACCCTCCTCCCCCTTATCAGCATCCATACCATATTGTTCCCCCCCCCACCCATGAGTGGACCTGCGTCAACACCCATGATGCGCCCGACTGTTCAACCAAGTTCTAGTACTCCCTCTACCTCAGTTTACACCTTGAGCACTAGTGAAAGTGATACGCCTTCCTATGTACCCTACAGGTCATTACCACAAAATAACTCGCATTTCCCATTTCCTGGCCCTCCACAACCCATGGCTCTGCCACAAGGACAACCACATGCTGGGGTTAACTTTATTCAGCCCTCTCCCATTCATCAATTTCAAAATTTTGAACAAATGAATACATAAAATCCAAACCATCAGTTGAATAATGCCAAAAAGAAAGTAAAAAACCGAAAAAATAATAACCCAGGAGCAGGGGGAAACAACCACCAACAAACCCAACCTGTTGGGGGGAATCAGAATCAGGGGAACCATAACCCCCAAGGGGTGAAAAACAACAAACAACGAGGGAGGAACAACAACAACCTATAGATGAACTTCCCTTATGATCTTTGCGGTGAGCATGGCCATTATACTCACCATTGCCCCCAAATTGCAGACTTCAAACGGATGAAAGATTATGTGAATGCGCCACGTCCTCAAGTGTTGCCTTCCCCTCAGCAGGCCCCATAACAATATTTTCAAAAACCACCCCCGATTGTATTGCAAAACCCTATTCCACACCAAGGTGTGATGAATACCCAGCAGGAGATGCATCCTGCCCCACCACAGATGGGACATTATCAAAACCCTAGGAATCTGGTGGATCGTAATATCCTCCTCACTAGTGAAGAAGAAATTCTTATACAAATGCATAGTCATCAATACAGCACACCTCCTGAATCTCCTCCCACCGCTTTAGAAGTAGCTCCAGTTACATCCAAACAACCTTTGATTATTCCACGCCCTAACATTGAACCACCCCTTCATATTCCTTGCATCCCATTACGATGTAATTTTAACAACCCTTAGGCTAGGGCAGCACATAATTACATTCTGGTCGACGACTTGGCACAATATCCTGCAACCATGTCGGTCTTGGAGGTCCTTCAAACCTGTCCCACTCAACAAAAATCATTGCTTTCTGCCCTGGGGGCAGTCGACCCTGCTGATACTAGACTCATCACATTTGATCTAGATTGTGGGGAACCCCATCTCCCCACTTTGGTAGCTTTCCAGATACCAGTCAAAATTTGAAACATCACAGTTCATCAATACATCATTGATGAAGGTGCATTCACTATTGGATTACTGAGAGGGGCGGTGAATCAGTAATAGCGTAATTATAATCCTTTTTCTTATATCAATGTAGAATTATTATCCAATAATGATCAATAAGAAATAAACAGTCACACACATACACAGTACACCGGTGTTTTACGTGGAAACCCAAATCGGGAGAAAACCATGGAATGCTTTTTCTTATATGTATTGAAGAATTACATTCATTGGAAGCACCAACTTCCTTTGTTTTCCAGCTGCAAATAGAAGGAGGCTCCAACCCCCTAGTTTCTCAGGATACAACCTGAAGGAAGCTCCAACTCCCCAATTCTCTGGCTACAACCAGAAGGAGGCTACAACCCCCAATGTTCTCTGGCTATAACCGGAAGGTGGCTACAACCACTTGTCCTTGCCCTATCCTGCCACCCTGAAGTAGAAGTAGAATGATGGAACCATTGTCACACTATCACTATGAGATATACCATTGTAAACATGTACCAATAAATCTGAACCATGCATCAACCTATACCTCAACCTGTAATCAACCTGTACCATAAACAAGTGCATCAACCATGCACCAACCTGTAATCAACCTGTACCATAAACAAGTGAATCCAACCATGTACCAAGTATGTTCCAATCATGTTTCAACTACTCATCAGCCATGACTCATCAATATGTACCAACATCATCAACTATACACCTCATGTATGTGCCAACTCATCAACTACTTGTCTAAACCATGTACTCAACATGTACCTCAACCAAAATCCCTCATCAATTTCATCATCCAAATCGGATTTGTAGCTATATAATAGACCTGGTGTATATGATCACTTTCATGCAAACCTTACTTAACTTTAAAAACAAGAGACTAGCATTTTCATCAAACTTTTCTTTAGTCTCACATGCCTAGTTTTGGATTAGTCAACAACACTAACTTGAAGTAATCATAACTTTGAACCTGTAATGTATAAAGATATGAAACTGATATGGAATTTTCTTCAATTTGTTTTATGCAACTCCCTCAAGTGTCACTACTTGGAACCTCTCAGAAAAGGAGTTATAGAAAAAATAGCATACCTTGCTAAATTCTGGCTTATTCTAGAGAGCGACCTTGTAGAGCGTGCCCCGCACAAAATATTTGATGAATTGATCTAAAACTATTATAAAACATACTATAGATCGTACCCTAGCCAAAACATTTTGTATCACTGAATTTGGATCTGTTAGGAAGAAGTTATGACATTTTTACCCGAAACACCTGATTTTGACTAGTTTCAGGACTGGCCACAAACCCTATTTTCCACAGAGTTTAACTCCCAAAATAAAACGACCCACAAGCTGAATTTTTTACCACAGATACTTGGATGTGTTTTATCACTTGAATAGAAATTTCACGGTCTGAATCATTATAGAAAAATAAATTATAGAGAAAATGGTGAGATGACCTGTAAATAACATATCTTAGAAAACACCATCAAAAGAATTTATCCGTCCTTGCATTTCAGTCTTCTATTCTTCACCTTCACTCAGAATTCTGGTTTAGATATCCTTGGTTACCTTAGACACATATATATATTCAATGTTCTCAAGTTTAGTTCAAATGAGAGAGCCTTGCCTCTTATTTATACTCTCCAAGTAGCTTCCTTAAAAACATCTTCTAGGTCACTTGGCCCACTTTCCTTATTTTAGGGTTGGGTCCACTTCTAATTTCTCCATTAAATTTATTATTGAAATA
>ML825597.1:17198-30825 GCA_009831015.1 Picea engelmannii | reverse complement strand
GCGGAAGGCTCTTCGGGGCCCTCAACACAATGCTTTCCTTACAAATGAAATGAACTGCACACAGCAGTGAAAGAACTCTGGGAGATGCAGCTGATGGATTTGTTGTCAAAGGAGGAGCCTTGAACCATCTGAACAGCATAACAATGCTTAGAATTCCCTGCCAAAACAGTGTACCCTCATGGCCTTTTATAGCAATTTTACGGGCGGTCACGTAACCTTCTCCAAATGTGAATAGGGGCGCATTAGGGTTTATTTAGGTCATTAATCCACCGATTTTGCAGAGCCGGATCTGATTTGAGAGTCAAATCATCTTGGGGGCCGGTCCGTAGGCGGTCGGGAGGCCGACTTATGCAATTAATGCACCGTATTAGCATATGCGCGGGTTTTTGTGTTGATAGTCGCGCGTCGTGCGCGCATGCGCTAGTAACACGTTTTCTTCCCGCGCATGTGCGCACGCATCAAGCTGTTGTAAAGCGCCCTTCAATTTTTGGTTACTTTGTATAGTTTTTTTCCCTTCTGGAGTGCTGTGAAATTAATTCAGTGCCATGAGTGACTTCATTGTTGTTTTGATGATGTGGAGTTCTTGTCGCCATGTGTAGACGAAATTTCAGTGATAACAGATTTGTCTAAGACTCTATCACAGAAAAATTCAAGAAATTTGTTTGATGAAAATAAAACTATGATATGGTCAAACCTAGGCTACAAACTGTGATCACAGAGACCAAGGCAGAGACAAAAAAGACCCCTGAAAATACTGGCTTCTGACAGGTAAGAGGATGACTGCCTCTCTCTGTCAAAATATCTCCCCAACATAGATATGCGACTATCACCACAGTAGCTAGCATATATACGCGTTATGTCTAAAGGTAGAGTGCGTATGCACATGTGCACAACTACTGTAGGGAGCATATATCTCTGTAAATGCTAAAAAAAGTGACAAAACACAATCTAGCATAGGCAGGGAGCCCTGGTATTGAAAACCAGAGTCCCTTAGAGATATAGAAATTTACTTTGGCAAAGAAAATGAAAGGAAACTTTGATAAAACAAAGCTAATCTGACGTTATTCCTATGCTATAGACTGCAACATAGAGACTACAACCAAATCCAGGAAACCCTTGAGAAGGATCACTCCTAACAGGGAAAGAGGATGACTGCCTCTAAAAAACAAAATTCTTGACTTAAGCATGCAACTAACACTTCAGCAGCCTAGTGGATATACGTGGGTTGTCTAAAGGTAGGGTGTGTGTATACGTGAGCAGGGCTTTTGCAATCCACGTATACCTCTGTAAATCCCCGGAAAGAAAATCAAACAATAAAGCAATCATGCCGGGAATACTAGTATGGAAGACCAAAATCCCTACAAACTCAGACTCTTGCAAAAAACTCAGAAAAAAGGTAATAAAACCAATTCTAAAATACCCAAAAAGTATCCCCAGAAAACCCTAGAGATTTCCCAGTACGGTTGCCATTTCTGTTGTGGGTGGGAAATCCCCCTACGGAATAGCATTAAGGGTTCTATAATACATGCATAAATGACCTAAAGTCTCCTACTTTTTACCATCATCCCAATCATAAACCTCATTATTCATATGTAAATACAAGGATAAAAGGATCAATTCACTATACCTTGCTTCCATGTTTGATGTAGATCCTTTCGCACTTGGTTTCTCCTTGACTGCAAGTTTCCTCCCAAAGATGACCTGCATTCACAAACAAAGAAACAAAGAACTCCAGGCATGCATTTGATCTATGAACTAATGGGTTAGAGATTCTATCAAAATATAATCAAGATTACACATTAAAAACCTCATATGGAGGGACGGGAAAAGTACTTCTTTTATTAATATCACGAGAATACCTTACAATAGTGAGATCGACCACTGCTCCTCGAATCTAGTCCTGGGCTCCTCTTCAACTGTACTCCAACCGCTTTCATATATGCTTCTCTTCACACAATGGTTGCAAAAGGTTGAGACAAGGGGAATGCAAAATTGGGTAGAGTTTCTTTACTCTTGTTTTTCTTTTTTCAAATGGTACCCATACCCCTTCTTTTATAGGCTAGAAAGGGATAGGTATTTGGTCGCATGACCGACTATGGGTTTTCAAATGATTTAGGTAACTTACCTGAAACTATGATTTCTGTCTGCAACTTTCTATTTTTTGTGCTTTTGTAGGTATATGCGGGTTGTAGTGGGTTAGCCATTGTATACACACCTGTAGTAGTGGAGTAGGGCGCATATGCCTTCAAAGAGGGTGTTTTTAAGAAGATGTTTCAATAGTGGCTAGGCAAAAGATGTAACATGAGATGGCCTGATGCCAGGTAAGCATATCTAGTGCAAATTAGGGTTATAACACCCCTACCTCTACCTCAGGTGAGACTTCATCTGCTTCGCAGGTGTTGCCGAAAGGGCTGGTTGATAGGGTTTTGTTGGTGCGTTGTTGTAGCATTGAATCCCGGGTCTTCCCTATGCCAACACCAGGTTTGATGGAAATGTAAATTTTGACGGTGGGGGAAATGTTGGCCATGTTTCCTTCTTCAAAATCATCAGGGGCAGGGATAGGGTTGTTGAACTAGTCTATATGCCCAGATGGAATAAAATCCTTGGTTTTGATTGCACATATGGAGGCTTGGCTAGGAGGGTCAAAGGATTCCTATGAGAGAAAGAGCGCTCGGTGATGGAGTGCATTCCATGGGAAATTGGGTGTAGTTAGTTCCTCAAGGATATCTTCGTCATAGTGGAACATGTGAGAATATAGGGGATACGGGGAAGTAACATTGGTGACTTTCACCGTGTGATTGTCTTCAGGTGGTGAACATGTAGAGGGGGTATTGCAAAGATGGTGCGATGGCATGATTGAAATAAACAAGATGTTCATACACTGTGGGTTGTGGATCATGGGTGGGGGTAATATTTCCTAAGGGAAATGAACCGGAGAGTTGGGAGGATTTGGGGGTAAATCCTTAGACAGGATATCCATGAACCATGGAGGGGTAGGAAGTGCCTTAGGTTCAGTTGATATGATGTGAACATTATCTGGAGAGGGAGTAGGGGGAATCACTTGTATCACATGAAGTGAGGGGTTTGGAAGATTTTGAATAAGGGCCATTTGACGATGCCTGTATTCAATGATTGTGGGACACTGGTAGGTGAAATGATCAAGTGATTCACAAAGAGAGCAAGGGAATCTCATACGTTCGTTGACTGAGGTTTTGACATAATGGATGTTAGTGATTTGGGTACTCGATGACATAGAGCGAGACGGGTCTTACTGAAAACTTTGGCGTACTGCGGTTAGTGTCTGTCAAAACTGAGGTAGAGCAGGGAAATGGTGAGTGTAGTGGCCATACTATGAACAGATGACACATGCAAATTTGGTTCGCAGTCCTTTGCTACTTGTAGTAGGGGACATGGTGGTAGTACTAGGTGTGCTTGGTGAAGTGACGGGCGATGTGGTCGCTCGAGAGAGTTGGATCAGATTGCGTAACTCAGGGAGAGAGGGACATCTATTTGTGGGGTGTCCTTATTTCTTGCATAGTGCGTAAGGAGGTTGAACTCGAGGGGGAACTGGAGCGGTGGGCTCTTTCTTCTTTTGTCTTCCCCAACTGTAGTGGTGGTGCTAGTAAGTAGGGGTGAGGGTGGTGCGGTTGGAGTTAGTAATGGAATCTGCATTGGGATTCCCTCTGTTTGGGGAGGGAGGGATGGTTGAGGGACCATCGCGGGTGGGTGTAGATACCATATCAGAATGGCAAGCACCATGTTGGGAAGGGTAAGCGTTGCGGCTACTTGAAAATATTGTATGCCCAGTGGGGGGTAGAAGAATGGGATTTGAGTGATGGCTTGGGGGATTGTCTGCCAAACTAGGATTTGTCCTTGGGGAAGGGTGAAATTGGGGGAAAGTGGTGTCGTAGAGTTCTCAGGTAATTCCTGAGGTAGGATTTCTTCAACTAGTGGGACATCAAGGGGTGGAGAAGCCTCTGTGGGAGGAATGGTATCTCCAGTTTCAGTTCCATTGGAATATACAACACATAATTGGGTTGAGGGGCGGATGAATGATGGTGCTCCATGGTATGTCCCTAGCAAGGATGGGTCCTTGAAAATTCTGGGGCCCATCTCTATGAGCGGGTGGGCATCGGAATTAGTGTGGACAATAGGTAGGATGTTATCGATGTTGGAGGAAGGGTTGGGCTCGTAATGTGAAACTTGGTTGATGGTGATGATCTTCCCGTTGTGGGGGAACATCATCGTTCAAAACATAGAAGAGGCCACAACCTTCATAACGTACATCTAGCTACGTCCAAACAAGATGTTGTAATCAAACATAGCGTTGATAACCTCAATGTCAATAAGAATGGTTTTTCCCCCGAGTTCAATGGGGACATTTTGAAAGAGCCCTTTAGGAGAGGATGGTTATCCTGTTGGCAAGAATTGCAGTTTGCACACTTTGCACATAACTTGTTTTTGTCATTAATGTCAAACTTTAAAAATGCTAAAGGGACAGGCGTGGATTAGTTTTCACATGTGTGGATCAATTTGCACATGCATGGATTAGTTTGCACAAATATAGTGGTTCCAAATTCGGAGATCAACATGCCTCTCGACATACTGAAACACGAAACTGTGAAGAACCTGGTAGTTTCTATTTCGGGATTCCGGGAGTTTGTATTTCGAGATTCCGGGAGTTTCTATTTCGGGATTTTTGCATGGTAAGAAAAAACTTCAACATCATGAAGTCTCGAATGCCAAAATACTGAAACCACGACTTAATCTGATTCGCTGGTTAGAGGGAGATCGTGGACCGTTGATCTGACTCCATTTCGGAGTTTCGGATACCGGGAGTTGGAGGAGTCAAGAGTCGAGACTCTTCATCACAGGAGTCCCGAAGTTCCGAAATGCGAAATGCCGAAATGGGAAATCATGAAAGCAGTTTATGGATAAGCACTTGGTCACCGCCGGTGGTCACATTGTCAAAGAGCTGTAGAGAAGAGCTTGAAGAGACAAGCTCCATTTTGGGACATGGAGAGTCGAGATGACTCTTCACAGAATCCCCAAAACATGAAATGAAAAATGCATGTTCAGAATTGGCCCCTGGTCATAACCTACGATCACATCGACGAAGGATAGAGGAAGGAGCTAGTGCAACCAAGCTCCATTTTGTAGTTTCGGGGATCGCGACATGGAGCATCAAGAAACGTCACCACAGGAATACCGAAATGTCGAAATCGCGAAATGCGAAATGCCGAAATGCCAAAATGCGAAAACATCGAAAAACCTTTTTGGTGAATATTTCTGGGTTTGTGACTTGGAGTATCGAAACACTTCATCACAGAAGTGCCGAAACACCGAAATGTGAAATGATGAAAAACATTTGTATGCTCATCGAACGGTGCTGGTTAAATCTTTAAACTGATCATGTGGATATTGTTCGTCTTGATGCCTTGGCCAATAATAATCACTGTAAGGAAGTTATTTAGTTAGTGTAACTGAATCTTTGAAGCTTGAGGGTTCGATTGTATGCGCTGATGATACAGGAAGACATATAAAGTGATCGTTGCAAGAAAAAGGAGAGAGAGGATTATGGGAAATATATGGCTCTGTAAAATTTTAGGAAGAGAAAAGTCAGAGAAGGGAAGACACATACACAGATTGAAAATCTAAGTGGTCTGGTCAAGAATGAATTGTGCAGATGCAGAGAGGATTTGAATGCTTATTGTTTGACAGAGAAGATAAAGATTTGGTTTGCAGGTTATTTGGGACAGAGAATGATTTCAGGGTGGTAGGGAGGAGCAAGGGGAGACTGCAAAAATTTCCGGTACAAGTTGGTGCTTGTACATCTGGGAGCTGCAGCTTCCATTCAGTAGGTGCTAAAGAAACAAAGGTAGCAGCCTCATCTGGGTTGTAACTCAGATAAAATAAGAATGTAAAGAGGAGTTGGAGCTTTCCTTTCATTCATAAGAAGAAGAGTTTTTTCCCTTTTGGATTTCCTCATGAAAAATCACTGTGTCACTGTTTCATTTATGTGATTGTATATTTATTGGTTAAATGTATTACTGCAAGTTAAATGTTAAAGGCATGATTTATTGATTAATAATTAATCTTCTTATAAAATGAAACAAATTTTATACAACTGATTCACCCCCCCACTCTCAGTTGACTTATCCTGTACAACAATTAGTATCAGAGCATGTTACTTCAAGATATCAGTTTAACCACTGGAAGTTTTTGATCATTCATAATGGATAAGAAGTCAGAATTTACAAAACATGGATTGCCTTTATTTGATGGTCATAATTATGCCTTTTGGAGTATCGTGATGAAGTTGTTTTTACAAACTCAAGGAGTAGATATCTGGAAGTCTGTACTAAATGAATATAAAGTCCTAGCAACTATTCCAATAGATGCTATAGGTAAGAGACTCTATGAGAGTAATTCCAAAGCTATGTATGCAATACTAGGAGGTCTAGCAGGGTCAAAATTTGTTAAAGTTATGCATTGTGAATCAACAAAAGAAATATGGGATAAATTGAAAAATGTATATGAAGGAGACACTAAGGTAAAGAGTGCTAAGCTACAATCATATAGAATTCAATTTGAAAGCTTGAAAATGGAAGAATATGAAGATATAGCTACCTACTTTCTTCGTATTGATGAAGTTATTAATACCATGAGAGGTCTAAGAGAAAAATTTAATAATAATATTATTGTGCAAAAGGTAATTAGATCACTTACTGCAAGATTTGATTCAAAAATATCTGCATTAGAAGAAAGAACATATCTTGATACTTTAGAAATGGATGAATTACATGGAACACTAACAGCATATGAGATGAGAATCTCTGGTGAGAATTATTTCAGGAAAGAAGCATCTTTCAAGGTAGCAAAGAAAGATAAGAAAAAGTTTAAAGCAGAAATCAACAGTCATGAGGAGTCAGAAGGTGATGTGGAAGAAGCAAATTTTGTTAAAAATCTGAAAAGAGGCACTGACAAGTATAAAGGTAAGCTTCCTCTAAAATGCTTTGGTTGTGGTAGAATAGAACATTTTGCATCTAAGTGTCCTTACAATAAGCATACTGATAATGAAGAAGACAATGATAGAAAACCTAAGGAATTCAAGAATAGGCATAAGAAGTTTTTTCAAAGAAAAACTTACAAAAAGAAAAGCTTGTGTATAAAAGATGATAGTGATATTTTAGAATCTGGTGAGAGTGATGACAATTCATATGTACAAATTTTTATGGCTATGGAAAAACATGATGATCAGTCTGGTGAAGAAGAAGAAGGTGAAGTTGATCTAGAAGCCGAATTGGTAAGTGCTTTAAGTGAATTAAGAAAAGTAAGAAGGGAATGCAAACATTTTAAAAGAGAAATTGAGAATCTAGAATTTGAATTACAAAAATCAAATGGTTTGATTGAGAGCACTGAAATCATGGTATTTGACTTAAAACTTAAAATAGAAGAGGCTAGAGTGACTGAAGAATCTCTAACTAAAATGCTTGCAGAAAAGGATAAGGAAAATGAAGGTTTAAAAATTGAAGTAGCCTCATTAAGAAAGAAAGTACAAGAAAATAACATGAATCATAGTTCTTAAGTGTTAGATCAAATTATTAGTAGTCAAAGATCAACATATGATAAGACTGGAATTGGTTATAAATATGCAGTAACTAATGGATGTTCTAGTTCAAGTGTTGAGAAAGCAGGTACAGAGGATAATCATGAGAAAATTACTAGCAAGAAGATGGAATCAGAAAGGCAAGAAGAAAATCAGGGTTCAACAGTGCATAGAAGATGTTATGGCAGACATCAAAACAGGTTTGAAGGTCATTGTTTCTTTTGTTATAAGTATGGACATAAGGCTGCATTTTGTAATAGTTTTTCAAGAAAGATAAATGCACATAACAGTCATGAAAGGTCTAATTTTGAATATGGAAGAGGACATGGTAAAACTAGTCAAAATAATATAAACTACTCTTACAACAGATTTGACACCTTAAGATATGAGACTGAATGTTACAAGTGCAACAACTTTGGGCATGTGTCAAGAAATTGTCCTATGAGTCTTCAGAAATTTAATGAACCCACTTACACAGATCTGAAAACCAAATATTGGAAAAAGAAAAGTGAAAATATGAACACTGAAAAATGCACTATAGCTCTACAAGAAGAACATAAAGTAAAATGGGTTGTGGATAGTGGATGTTCAAAGCATATGACAGGTAGAAAACAACTCTTTGTTGAACTAGATGAAGGAAAAGAAGGTACAATCACCTTTGGAAATGATCAATCAGCTAGGATAGTTGGAAGAGGAACTGTTTGTCTAAACAACAAGAAAATCATGGCTGAAAATGTCTTATTGGTTGAGGAAATGGAACATAACTTATTGAGTGTAAGTCAAACCTGTGATAAAGGTCTCTTTATGATTTTTGATTCAAAAGGATGTCAAATTGGGAATATAAAATCAAATAAACTAGTTGGAACAACCACAAGGACATCAAATAATATATACATTTTAGATGAGAAGGATGAAAATTGCTATCTTGGACATGAAGATGAAAGTTGGTTATGGCATAAAAGACTTGGACATATCAACTTTGACAATCTGATTCAATTAAATAAAAAGGAGGCAATAAGTAACTTACATGTCCTAAAGAATCTCTCCAACTCTATTTGTAAACAATGTCAACATGGTAAACAAACTAGAGTTAAGTTTAAAACAAAGGAATATTGTACAACAAAACCTTTGGAAATAATACATGTTGATGTGTGTGGACCTATGAGGGCAATAGGTCTAAATGGTGAAAGATACTTTTTGTTATTTTTGGATGATTTTATTCGAATGACTTGGTTGTTTTTATTGAAAAAGAAGTCTGAAACTTTTAGGTGCTTTCAAGTTTTCAAAGAAATGACTGAAAATGAAATTGATATGAAGATTAAGTGTTTAAGGTCAGACAATGGAGGAGAGTTTGTGTCAAAATAATTTAACAATTACTGTGATGAAAATGGAATTAAAAGACATTTCTTTGTTACAGAAACACCTTAGCAAAATGGTGTTGTTGAAAGAAAAAATAGAACTGTTATGGAAATGGAAAGAACAATGTTAAATGAGTCCAGATTGAATGACATGTTTTGGCCTCAAGCTGTTCACACTGTTGTACACATATTGAATAGAAGTTTGCTAAGAAATAATGCTGATAAGACACCCTATCAATTATGGAAAGGAAGACCAGAAAACATAAAAAAATTTAGAATTTTTGGGAGTAAGTGTTACATTAAAAGAATTGATAAAAATCTGGGAAAATTAGACTCAAGAATTGATGAAGCCATATTGGTTGGATATTCATGTTCAAGAAAGGCTTATAAATGCTATAATTTTAGATTAAGAAAGATTGTTGAATCTATAGATGTAAGGTTTGATGTGTCCTCATTTTTGAAGTCTAAATCTAAACAAAAGGATAAACAAATACATGAAATATATGACAAACATAAGATGGATGAAGAAGTAAGTGAAACATAAGAAACTAAGGTTGTTGCAGTGAACAATTAATTCCTACTTTGATACAAGGCACAACACCATCCAAAAGCATGATTCCATCAAAGAATCCAATCAAGAGAATACAAAAAAATCATCCTGAAGAACAAATAATTGGTGACTTAAATGCAGGTGTTGGAACAAGAAGCAGAAGGCAAGAATCCACCTCAACTCATGAACATGTATCTTTAATTTCTCTGATTGAACCCAAAAGTATTGAAGAAGCAATTAAAGATGAATACTGGATGAAAGCAATGAATGAAGAACTTAGTAAAATAGAAAAGAATAAGACATGGGAATTGGTTCCTAGACATTTGAATAAGAAGGTCATAGGGGCTAAATGGGTTTTTAGAAATAAGATGGATGAAGCAGGTAAAATAACTAGAAACAAGGCTAGATTGGTTTGTAAAGGGTATGCATAGGTAGAAGGAGTATATTATGGAGAAAATTTTTCTCCTGTTGCAAGAATGGAATCCATTAGACTGATTCTAGCTTATGCCAGTTCTAAACACATTAAAGTTTACCAAATGGATGTAAAGTCTGCATTTTTGAATGGTGATTTAGAGGAAGAAGTATATATGGAACAACCAGATGGTTTTCAGGTACAAGAAGTAGAACAATATGTTTACAGGTTGAAAAAGGCATTGTATGGGATGAAGTAAGCACCAAGTGCTTGGTATTTCAGACTTGACAATTACTTGAGGCAACAAGGATTCAAGAAAGGTCACACTGATAGTAATCTATTTATTAAAGAAGAAAATGATAGACTGATCATTGTTGAGATATAATTTTTGGTAGTGATGATAATAGGCTCAGTAAACAGTTTGCTGAAAGTATGCAGAAAGAGTTTGAGATGTCCATGCCAGGAGAAATGAATTTTTTCTTAGGTTTGCAAATTACTCAATCTGATAAAGGTATTTCCATTTCTCAAACCAAGTATATCAATGAAATGCTTAAGAAATTTCAGATGGAAGAGTCTAAACCAGTTGGCACTCCCATGGTTACTGGCTGTAAATTAAGTAATTTTGATGATACTAAAGATGTTGATCAGAAAGTATACAAATATATGATTGGTAGTCTTCTTTATGATACAACTACAAGACCTGATATTATGCATGCAGTTTGTCAAGTTGGCAGGTTTCAGGCTTCACCAAAAACTTCTCATCTACTTGCAGTCAAAAGAATTTTTAGATATCTAAAGGGGACAACATAGCATGGTTTGTGGTATCCTACAAGTAATAAATTTGATTTATATGCTTTCACTGATGCTGATTGGGCAAGTTGTGTTGATGACAGGAAGAGTACAAGTGGAGCAACATTTTTTCTTGGAGGTTGTCTTGTAAGTTGGTCAAGTAAAAAACAATCAATAGTGTCTCTAACCACTGTTGAAGCATAATACATAGCAGGTGCAACTTGTTGCACTCATATTCTATGGATGAAACATATGCTAGAAGATATACATATTCATTATGATGACCCTATACCTATCTTCTGTGATAATACCAGTGAAATTAGTATTTCTAAAAATCCTGTTATGCATTCAAAAACAAAGCACATTCCCATTAAATTTCATTTTCTAAGAGAGCAGGTTATGTCTAAAGTTATTAAAGTGGAATATGTTGGCACAAAGGATCAGATTGCATATGTATTTACTAAACCTTTACGTAAAATGCAATTTGATAGTCTCAGGGATCAGTTGGGGGTTTAACCTCTGTAATTTTATTTCACTCTCAAAGATTGCAAGGGCTTCGTTATAAAATTAGAATGCACAAGTTTATTGACTATTATTGATAGGGGGAGTTGCTACTGAAATGATACATCTTTGCAAGTGGTTTTATTTTTCATAGATGTCAAAAGGGGGAGAAGAGATTTAAAGTTTTCCATGAATGTCAAAGGGGGAGTTTGTTGGCAAGAATTGTAGTTTGCACAGTTTGCACAGAACTTGTTTTTGTCATTAATCTCAAACTTTAAAAATGCTAAAGGGACATGCATGGATTAGTTTGCACAGGCACGGTGGTTCCAAATTTGGAGATCAACATGCCTCTCGACATACCAAAACATGAAACAACGAAGAACCCAGGAGTTTCTATTTCAGGATTTCAGGAGTTTCTATTTCGGGATTCCAGGAGTTTCTATTTCGAGATTTTTGCATGGTAAGCAAAAAATTCAACATCACAAAGTATCGAATGCCGAAATACTGAAACCATGACTTAATATGAGTCGTTGGTCAGAGGGAGATCGTGGACCGTTGATCCGACTCCATTTTGGAGTTTCGGATACCGGGAGTTGGAGGAGTCAAGAGTCGAGACTCTTCATCACAGGAGTCTCGAAGTTCCGAAATGCGAAATGCCAAAATGGAAAATTGCGAAAGCACTTTATGGATAAGCACTTGGTCACCGCCGGTGGTCACATCATCGAAGAGCTATAGAGAAAAGCTCAAAGATATAAGCTCCATTTTGGATTTTGGGACATGGAGAGTCGAGACGACTCTTCACAGAATCCCCGAAACACGAAATGAAAAATGCGTGTTCAGAATTGGCCCCTGGTCATAACCTATGGTCACATTGACGAAGGATCGAGGAAGGAGCTAGTGCAACCAAGCTCCATTTCAGAGTTTTGGGGATTGCAACATGGAGCGTCAAGAAACTTCACCACAGGAATACTGAAATGCCGAAATCGCGAAATGCAAAATGCCGATATGCCGAAATGTCGAAATGCGAAAACGTCGAAAAACCTTTTTGGTGAAGATTTTGGGGTTCGTGACTTGGAGTATCGAAACACTTCATCACATAAGTGCCAAAATGACAAAATGCGAAACGATGAAAAAAATTTGTATGCTCATCGAACGGTGCTGGTTAAATCTTTAAACTGATCATGTGGATATTGTTCATCTTGATGCCTTGGCCAATAATAATCACTGTAAGGAAGTTATTTAGTTATTGTAACTGAATCTTTGAAGCCCGAGGGTTTGATTGTATGCGTTGATGATACAAGAAGACATATAAAGTGATCGTTGCAAGAAAAAGGAGAGAGAGGATTATGGGAAATATATGGCTCTGTAAAATTTGAGGAAGAGAAAAGATAGAGAAGGGAAGACACATTCACAGATTGAAAATCGAAGTGGTCTGGTCAAGAATGAATTGTGCAGAGAGGATTTGAATGCTTATTGTTTGACAAAGAAGATAAAGAGTTGGTTTGCAAGTTCTTTGTGACAGGGAATGATTTCAGGGTGGTAGGGAGGAGCAAGGGGTGACTGTAAAATTTTTCGGTACAAGTTGGTGCTTGTACATCTGGGAGTTGTAGCTTCCATTTAGTAGGTGCTGAAGAAATAGAGGTAACAACCTCATCTGGGTTGTAACTCAGATAAAATAAGAATGTAAAGAGGAGTTGGAGTTTGCCTTTCATTCATAAGAAAAATAGGTTTTTCCCTTTTGGGTTTCCTCATGAAAAATCACTGTGTCACTTTTTCATTTATGTGATTGTATATTTATTGGTTAAATGTATTACTGCAAGTTAAATGTTAAAGGCATGATTTATTGATTAATAAGTAATATTCTTATAAAATGAAACAAATTTTATACAACTGATTCACCCCCCCCTCTCAATTGACTTATCCTATACAACACATCCATCATAAGCTCTCAAAGTGATGGCTGATGGTATTAGCTCAGGGGAGCCCAGTTTCTACCATACCGTTTTGGACATGATGTGGATATTGATTAAGTTTGGTTGTCATTGATGTCAACCCTTGAAGAAAGCCTCGTAGCACAAAGGTTTAGGTAATGGACCCAATATTGTTTAATGTAAATATGACTCATTATTGTTTTGTCATGGTTGATGAGAAGTAAATATGGATGAACTCCAAATTGGTCCCCTTATGGTGAAAGCCCTCAGGGAAAGACGCTTTGTGGAGTAAGAGAACCCATGCTTAATTGTGGAATAATGAGATGAAGGAAAATGAATTTGTCAGGGAAAATATCCTAGATGGATAGTGCTTGTCATGTCATTTCTGGTGGTATGTGGAACGTCACATAATTCCTCACGGTTAGAGAGTTATGGCCATGAGAAGTTGGAGACCCCAGGTTTGGGTAATGGACCCAA
>ML825596.1:51900-63364 GCA_009831015.1 Picea engelmannii | reverse complement strand
TCATAAAAGAAGACTCAAATGAGGAATTGATAGATGAGGTTTCCAAGGAAGAGCTTCAAGATGTAATTATCTCCTTCCAAAAATATAAAAGACTTGGCTTGGATGGATGGAACATAAAATTTTACTAGGGTTTGTATGAAATACTATAGAGTGATATATTGATTGTGATAGAGGAACTGAGGACTTATGGGAAAGTCTTGGGAGCTCTCAACTCGACATTCTTAGCACTTATCCCTAGACAAGATAAGTATTTATTCTTTCAATTATTTAGGCCTATCTCTCTATGTAATGTTGTTTATAAAATTATTGCAAAAGTTATTTCTCAAAGACTAAACACATCCTTCTCCATAGGGATTTATCCAACACGGTTTAGGTTCCTAGTTGATTATCAAATCCATGATGTTATAGGTGTATCCTAGGAGAGACTTCATACAATTAAAACTAAGAAAATGCATATTCTTATAAAGCTTGATTTTTCCAAGGCCTTTGACAAGGTAAATTGGATGTACACAAGGTTGATTCTTCTTCACTTTGGTTTTAATTTTTTGTTGTTAATTGGACTGAAGGTTGTCTAAGCTCATCATCTTTTTATGTACTTAATAATGGATCAACCTCTAGATTTTGTATACCGCATAGGGATTGAGATGAGGTTATCCTTTGTCTCCTCTCCTCTTTATTATGGACCTAAGGTCCTTAGTAAAATTCTATGAGGCTATTAGAGGAGAGGAATATTAAAAGGAATCAACATAGATATTACTATCTCAGTCACCTACCTTTTTCTTGTGAATGATGTTATCCCACTTGGTGAAATATTTATTAGAGAAGTAGAATATATCATCAGAGCTCACATTGGTGTTGCAATGAGCATGGAAATAAATTTTCAAAAGTTGGCCATCTCTTTTAATGGACTGAATGAGAGGTTGAAAAGAGCAATAACTCAAGTTCCCCTATTTTAGATACAACCATTCCATAGAGGAATGAAATACTTGGGCTTTGTGTTGAAAGCAATTGACTATAGGTATAGAGATTCATTATGGTTATATCAAAAAGTGGAAAAAGAATCACAATTTGGTGCATCGGGTGCTTATCTTTAGGTGTTAGATTAACTTTAGAGAAATATGTTTTAGATGCTATACCAATATAGTGGCATTCGCAAGCCTATATTCCTATTGGTATTTTAGAAAATATAAAGAAAGATGATTTCATTTTCTTTGGAAGGGTTGAATGAAAGACAAAGAAGGAATCCCTCTAGTAAAATGGAAAAATATTTCCAAACCAAAATCCATAGGGTGTTGGGGATTAAAGAATATTCGTCATTTTGGAAAAATGTTTGTTGTGCAGAGCCTTTAGAGGATCATACAACATCTAGGTTTATGGTGGAATGCAATCAAATCGAAGTGTTAATATCACCTTTCATTCGAATATTGGATAAGATATAGGGTAAAACCTATGGTAGGGGCTTATATTATATGGAAAAATATATCCATGTCTTTCCCCCTCTTAGGTTAGTAGCTTTCTTGGAAAATAGGAAATGGCCAAAATATTATAATAGGGGAGGACCCTTGGATAGGTAGTAATGGAGAAGATGAAACATATTGATACTATCGTATAGGATATAAAAGGAACAACCATAGAGAGTTTTGATAAGACCTTAATTAGAGGTATACGATCAATGGATATGACAGAGTAAAGCACAAGGTGTTAGGGAGGGGGAAATCATGGAGGAGGAGCAAGTTGATTATGAGGATCCAGATGAAATCTATCTTAGGGATAGTTTCAATACTTATGGAGAGATGATAGAATTTTGGCAAGGCTCTAGGGTATTCAAGGAGAACCTAACAAATGGTCAAGATCTAATTGGTGATCCATTCTTGACTTCAAAAAAAGGCCCTAATGGCCCAAAGATGCAGTATGATGGGATAATACTAGCTAATGAATGTGAAGAGGACATCAATAGGAAGTTTGTTCACATGGAAAATGACAAGACCTACCAAAGTCATAAATGCGCTAAGTGTGAAGTTAAGCTAGGAAATAATGAGGATCTAGTAGATATTTCATGAGAATAAGTTTTTTGTCCCCAAATTTGAAGGCCAAGGAACATCAAATCTTAGAGGAACATTGAGAGTTAAGTAGTATGGTGTGGCTTGCTAATGAGGAATTTTGAATCCTAAATGTAGTTCGAGGGAAAGGGAGTGAGCTTAAGGTAATAAAAGGAAAGAGATTTCAAGAAATTATTGAATCAAAATAGAGAGGAAATAGACCTACATATAGTGGAGAAAAATAAATAGGAAGAAAGGGAGGAAAGAAGATTCAATGCATAAGGCCAAAAAAGGATAAATTTAGATTTTTTCTAGGAGAATATGTATAGTATGGAAGCTATCCAACGTATAATGAAAAAGGCCCTTGCAGGGAATTTCATGGGAAAGCAAGTTTTGGGACATTCCTTACAGAGGTGGTTAGAGGTAAATTGGATGGATATTCTAAGTTATGTACCAAAATACCAGAAGTTGTTGAGGGGATGGATATCTTTCAAATTTAGAAGAAGACAAGATATAGAGCTCATATTAAAGAAAAGGTGGTTCTAGAGTCCATCTACATTACTTTTGAGAAAATGGAAACTAGGATTTGATGCTCGCCTTGGACCACTTTTCATTAAGAATGATTGAGATTTTTTTCCTAGACTCCCAATGGCACTGTGGAGTAGAGAAGTGACAGAAACACTAGGAAATGGTTTGGGAAATTTCATGGAGTTGGAAAATGATTTTAAAGATAAAATTGACCAGATTATTATTAAAATGCTTGTTGAAATTGACCTCCGTGAAGGTTTGTCGAAGGAAGTCAACATAGCATGTGGGAAGAGGTCATATGTTCAAATATTGGACTATTGCAAAGTCCCTTTTAGATTTCCCATGAAGTCAACCATCTATTGAGTGATTTTTATTCCCCATTTTGACCTGGTCATCTAATTGTTTTATGGCCTAGTTGTATTTTCATTGCTTGTTATCTATGGAACACTATTAAACATTGACACTTCAAATTATGGACATGTGGACGTACGTTTATGTTAATACTATGAATTATTATTGTTTTTTGTTAATGATTGATGTTATGTGATTTACTTCTAGCATGCAAGTTTTAATTGAAGGATATTGGTATGTGGATATTGGGTTTAATGATATGTTTTAAACGCAATCACATGTCAATAGTATATGGTTATGCATGAGCTTGTGTTGTAAACTAACCTATAGGTTGAATGGGCTATGTGATAGCCAAAAAAGTACGATATTAAGTGGTCAATGTCATGGAAATTGAATGAGAAATGGTATGATAAGAAGCATCACTATGTTATTTTTATATTGCTTCAAATGCATTGCTATGATATTTGGGCAAGTGCAAGTTTTCTAGGTGACATGGTTGTCAAAACTGGATAATAAATGACAAAGATCTCAAAACACAATGCCATAGTATGGTACATGATAGGGTGTTGACCCTAGTTCTATTAGGAGTGGTGGGGGAATTTCCCACCGTTTATCCTCTAAAACCTAGAGTCGTGAGAGGGATGTGTTAAGCCACACTCCCCTAGATGTGTTATGGGGACTATCAATTACCTACTGGGGAAGCTTGGTCAAGGTAGTTGACACTTTCACTTATAGGTTCTATATGGAGTTAGGTCAATATAGGTGACACTCCAGTATAGTTCAACAGAGGAGGGATAGGATCTGGAAGATGGAAGTAGGTTAGGGAGGAAAGATGTTCAAAGTATTTGAGAGTGTTGTTGGGCTTTAGTCGTGTAACTTTAGTGCCTAACTTCTTCCCTTTTCTTTTTTATATTAAATTCTTAATTCAATTATCATAATCTAGGTAAATGTTTCATTTGTTTTGAATTGTCGTGACTAATGAATTATTGTTATTTTGTTAGTATAAATGATTGGTTAATGCATTACAATATTTGTTGTACTATCAACTTGATCGTGAGCATATATGAATTACGCAATAGATGTTCTAGTTGTTATCATTAGTACATGCATGAGATATGTATGCACCAACTACGAATATATACCTTGCATGTGTACGCTAGTATTATTAGCATATATATTAGTTATTATAATATTATTTTGTATAGTTTGTGTTTGTTGTTTGTTTATGTTTCTACTGAAATTAAATTTATAGAATTTTGATGTTAATTCATTAGATTATTATATTTTATTTAGGGATTTATTATATTTAAAAATAAGAATAAGTGAAATATGATTTTATTAAGTTGATTGGATTTAATGAAACTTAGATTTTGTGGCATGCCCATAGTTATTTTATAATTGATGCTTTATTTAAGGGAATTGATAGCATGTCAGATTATTGAATGGGGGGATGATCTAGGTGGATATCGGTGGCACCCACCTTGTCCAACTCACTCAAAACAGGTTTCTGGCAATTTTGGCAATTTACTATTTTTAGTAGTTTTTAACTTCTGGGGCCATTTTGAGGGCCTAAATGAAGGTTTTTCGGGATCGAGATTCTCAATGATATCTGAAGGCTTTGAATGAGCCCCAAAAATGAATCTCCTCGATGATACATTTCCAACAGGCTATCATGCGCCTAAAATTGAGATCGTATGCAAAAGTTATGACCCCGGGAAGTTGATGTACTAACTTACCCAAACGGGGCCCACATGACTTTTGGCGCTTCATCTCCTAGGGTTAGGTTTTTGGATGTATAGGGTTTTCGACATTCCTGTTTATTGTAAAAAGGCCTTCAAAGCCTCATTATAATCATATTCTTGCGAATGAGCGCAATCGTCACATCTCTTCTCAAAGATAAGCCACCACCATTCTAGCAAGCTTGTTTTCCGCTGCATTTTACAGTTTCATCTTATTTCCTTATTGAATAGAAAACCAGTTTTACTGTATCTCTATTATTCTATGTTAAGAATATTTTAATAATATGTATTCATTTCATTATGCTCATAAAATCCGAATCAGTGGTATCAGAGCGTTGTGCTCCTTGTCGTCTTAATGCATGTCCCCAACGAGGTCAGGATACAAAGAATTGGGTCTCGAGCTTGTTTCTCTTGAGGATAAAAGATCTCGCACACCCAAGTGACCTCTCATGATAGGAGAAAATAAATATGATGGGACAGGAGATCCTTTCAAAATGTTTCTTGAGGAAACCCTTGCGCAACAGAGGAACGAGATGATGGATAGTTTCGCGCAAATCCTTCGACGGCTACCAACAGGTGACACATATTCCTCGAGCGGAGGCATTGCCCCCTTCAAGGTACAAATCAACTTCAATATTCCTATATTTGAAGGTCATATAGACACAGATGCGGTAGACAAGTGGTTGAATCTACTAGAAGGGTATTTTTTTGTCCATAACTTTTCTAATAGAGAAAATATTACTTTTGCACTCCTCAAAGTCGTTCCCCATGTCAAAGATTGGTGGGAAACTTTATGTGAGCAAAAATAAATAGAGGAATCCTCATTATTTACAATCGCGGCCACCTGGGAATCCTTCAAGGATGCTATTAAGGAATTTTTGGAAGTTATGACGACTTGTATACCAAATGGATCACACTGTGGCAAGAAAGAGACCAAGCAGTGCAAGAGTTCACAAATATCTTCCATACCTTGCGCACCAAGCTAGGTATCAAAGATTAAAAGTGACATCTGGTGCTTAAGTATCACGATGCTCTACATAGATACATCCAAACCGAAATGGAATTTCAGGAATCCTTGGGCATGACCTACCGATATGTCATCAAAATCGAGCAGAAGCTCAAACAAAAGACGCGGCAATTTGGGCCTGGGAACCCCTCATAGAAAAATCCAGGAAGGGGTGGACCCAACCCATAGAACAAAGGACAGAGAAAATATGGAAAATATCAGGACAACCAGTCCAAACCGCAAGAAAATAAGGACACCGGAAAGACAAAGAAAGATACCAGGAAGTGGTGTGACTTCCATAAGAGCCCTTGGCATAACATTGTTGACTGCCACTCAAAGTAGTCATTGGTTTCCAAAGTGAAAGCCTTTGAATCAGATGCAGGTTATGACTCTGAGTCATAACCAAAAAGGGGAAGACGGATCATTGACGCGGAACCCAGTGCCACCGTTGCTACCACCAAGCTCCAGCCTGCTGAACCAAACGAGCCAGAAGAAGGCGAGCACCTCTTCCATTCACAGATGTGGGTAAAAGACACCCCACTGCACTTCATCATTGATAACGGTAGCCAGAAGAACCTCATATCAGCATAGGTCATCAAGTGGTTGTCTCTGCCCACAGCGCCACACCCACAACCCTACACCATTGGATGGCTCCGCCAAGGAAGCGATCTTTTCATCAGCCAATAGTGTTGATTGTCGTACGGTATAAATCCCTTCAAAGATGAGGTATTGTGTGATGTTTCTCCTCTCAAAGTTTGTAATATTCTTTTGGGCCAACCTTATTTATGGAAACGTCATGTTGTATATGAGTCTAGGCCTCATAGTGTTATTATTACTTTGAACAGGAAATTGTACAGGATACCCGAGGCAGTCCCTCCTAGTGTTATCTCCTTGATCTCTGCCAAGCAATGCAGGAAGGTCACTTCTTAGACAGAGAAATTTTTCTTCTTCGTGATTTGCTCTCAGTGTGAGCGAAAGATCGCATCCACATATAGGGTCTCCACGGCCGATCTCTCCACACAATAGAAGCAAGTGGATAAGGTAGTGGAAGAATACTCAGATATCATCTCCTCTCATATCAGGGTACCTCTACACTGCTAGGTCAAGCATCCCATCGATCTGACCTTAGGCACACCGCTACCTAATGGTCCAATCTATCGCCACTCTCTGTTAGAAAATGAGGAGATCAAGAGGCAGATCCAAGAACTACTCCACAAGGAGCACATACCTCCGATCTCATCACCTTGTGGGAGCCCAATCATGTTGGTGCAAATTAAAGATAGGACCTGGCGAATTTGCATTGATTACCGAGCCATGAATAAAATTACAGTGAAACCAGTACCCGATTCCTCGAATCGATGACCTCCTTGATCAGCTCACAGGGGCCAAATACTTTAGTAAGATTGATCTGAATTCTGGCTACCACTAGGTCCCAATAGAACAAACAAGTGTATGGAAGACTGCCTTCAAGTCAAAAGAAGGTCTTTTTGAATGGTTGGTCATGCCCATTGGTTTGAAAAATTCTCTAGCAACTTTTATGAGGATGATGGACGATATCCTACAACCTTTCACCAATAATTTTGTAGTGGTGTATCTGGATGACAAACTATATGAAAACTTGAAAAAATTCTCCTTCAGCATGGAAATGGTCCATTACTTAGGCTACATCATTGATCGACATGGTGTGCATGTGGATCTATCCAAGATCCAGGTCATTTGTGACTGGCTAGCCCCAACCACACTCACTGAACTTCGGAGCTTCTTGGGCCTCGCCAATTTATATCGTAGGTTCATGTTGGGATTCTCTCATATCACATGGTCCCTCAGCCAAGTAACCAGGGGTGGCAGTAAGGAAACATTTGTGTGGGGCCTGTCCCAACAACAAGCCTTCGATGACTTGAATAAGCGTTTGTGCTCATATCCAATATGTTCATTACCAGACCTAAAACATCCCTTTGAGATCGAAACAGATGCTTTAGACTATGTTGTGGGCGTCGTTCTCACTCAACATGGCCACCCCATGGCATATCATAGTGAGACACTATCAAGTGTTGTTCATAAGTACCCTACTTACGATAAATAAATGTACTCCATTGTGAAATCTTGTTGCCAGTGGAGACATTATATTCTTGGGAAGGAGACAATCATCCACACTGATCACAAGCCACTACAGTTCATGCAAACCCAAGGAAAATTGCAGAATGACCGCCATTAGAAGTGGTCCACATACTTAGAGCAGTTCCACCTCAACATCATGTATAAAATAGGAAGTACCAACCGAGTTTTTGATTGCCTCAACCGACCTCCAGTCGCAGCACTCACCATGGTGCTAGACTCTTGTGGCCATGAGACCTCTGAATGGCCCCACCTCTACGAGACATACCCTGACTTCTCCACCACCTACCAAATATTGGGCGCCAACTCAATGGTCGCTAATTTTCATCTTCAAGATGGGTTGTTGTGTCGTTTAGGCCATCTCTGTGTTCCATCAAGCGAGCATGCGAAGCTGATTTGGGAAGCTCACTACGGTCAAGTGGCATGACACTTTGGCATCGAAAAGATAGTCTCAATGCTGCAAAAAAAATTCTATTGATCGAAACTTCGACAGGATTTCGACAAGTATATCAGGTCCTACACTGCCTGCACTATTGCCAAACCGACCACTAAGAAACAGGGCCTATACACCCCTCTGCCTACTCCTGACAAGCCATGGGAATCTATCTCAATGGACTACATGTCAGGCCTCCCGTCCACCAAGAGGGGAAATGACTGTGTTTTTTGGTTGTTGATCGCTTTTCCAAAATGGCAGTTCTAGCCGCCTGCAAGAAGAACATCACAGTAGAAGCCACTCCCAAGCTCTTCTTTGAATGAGTATGGGTACATTTTGGGATCCCAAAAACCATTATCTTAGACCGTGACAGTTGGTTCCTTAGCACATTATGGTTGAGCCTTTGGTCACTGCTGGATACCAAGCTCACCAAATCCATTTCCTTCCACCCCCAGATAGATGGCCAAATTGAGGTCGGTAATCGGATGATCGTACATATCCTACACATGTACAATTCAAAACAACCCCGCACATGGGATGAGAGTCTTCCCTATGTCCAACATAGCTACAATTGAGCCCTGCATATCTCAATTGGCCACAACCCCTTTCAGGTGGGGTTGGGATTCCAACCATCGGGCCCCATGGATGTTGCACTTCTCCTAATGACCACCTCGACTGACTCGTCCCTTGCTCCACCAAAAGATGACAAAGCCACCTGGTTCATTGATCGGATCCAACACATCCACCAACAGGTTCGGGATATTCTATAGAAGTCTAATGCCAAGTACAAGCAGCGCCATGATCAACATCGGGTGCCACATAATTTTCAGGTGGGAGACAAAGTTTTGTTGCACTTGCAAAAAGAATACCTTACAGGGCCCCACTGGAAGCTTTTCCCACACCATTATGGGTCATACACCATCACTAAGGCTGTGGGTGACAATGATTTTGAGCTCAACATTCCCCCTTTCCTTGGTCTGCACCAAGTCTTCAATGTGGCTCTCCTTCGGCCATATTTCCCACCATTATTGGACACCTCTGAGATAGCAGAGCAGTTGACACCAACAGAGCTCAACCCTGAATGCATGCAACAGGAATCCCATGATCATATTGTGGACACACATATCAAGGGAACTTGATAGCAAAGGTTCCAGCTTTATCAAGTCGTCAAAGCAGGGCAGCTCCTGCACTAAGGCAAGTGGCTCACCCGGGGCCAAATTCAGTAGAAATTTCCTCAGCTAATGGGGAAACTCAATGCAATGGAGACCACTGCTTCCTAAGGAGGGAGGATTGATCCAGTCGTATATCGATGTCCACCCACCTTTTCCAACTCGCTCAAAACAGTTTTCTGGCAATTTTGGCAATTTACTATTTTTAGCAGTTTTTAACTTCCGGGGCCATTTTGAGGGCCTAAATGAAGGTTTTTCAAGAGTGATCTTCTCAATGATAGTCGCAAGCTTCGATTGAGCCCCAAAAATGAATCTCATCAACAATACCTTTCCAACGGGCTATCGTGCGCCTAAAACTAAGATCGTATGCAAAAGTTACGACCCCGGGAAGTTGATGTACTAACTTACCCAAACGGGGCCCACATGAATTTTGGCGCTTCATCTCCTGAGGTTAGGCTTTTGGATGTCTAGGGTTTTTGACATTCCTGTTTATTTTAAAAAGGCCTTCAAAGCCTCATTGTAATCATCGTCTTGCAAATGAGCACAAACGTCACATCTCTTCTTAGAGATAAGCCACCACCATTCCAACAAGCTTGTTTTCCACTGCATTTTACAGTTTCAGTTATTTCCTTATTGAATAGAAAACCAGTTTTACTATATCTTTGTTATTTTGTGCTAAGAATATTTTAATAATATGTATTCATTTCATTCTTCTCATAAAATCCATATTAGGGGAGGTGCCAAGAGAGTATTTTATCATAGTTTTGGCCTTTCTAGGATTTTGGGTTCGAGGGAGTCAAGAAAGGAGGTGGAGAAGGAATAAAGGGTGATATTTTTGGGTTTTGAGATGGGGGAGAAACCAAATGAAGAAATATTGTGTTATGGTAGATTTGGCATTAAGACTAGGATTTTGACTTAGTATCCTGGACAAACTAGGGTTGTGGTTATGGGACTTTGCACACAGAGGGCTAGGAAATCCCCAAGGTTTTCTTGGAGCTGGGGAGTTGGTGAGGGTGTTTCTAGCTAGTTGGGCAGATAAACATCTAGTTGGGAAGCCTACTAAATATCTAAGGGATAGGTTGTTACACACAGACTACTAAATTGAATGGGGCTACATGTATTTTCCTAATTATTAGCTAATTACATTGATTGATTAGTTCCAAATAACATGTTAGAATCATAATATAGATTAATTAAATTGTGTATGCAATTGTGGAAAATTTGGAAAATTGTTAGATGAACTATGCTTCTAGTGAACAAAAAATGATAAATCCTTTTAATTTTGCACATACCAAAAACCTTTGCAAGCATGAATTCTTAATTTGACAAGAGAAATATTATATCCAAGTCTGAAATTTCCCTATATAAAATTGTTTTTTTTACATAAAATATCCATTTATATGTTACATACATTATTATAGAGTCTTGAATCTGAAGTTCTGGTGAAGGGCCTTGCAGTGAATAGGATAGAAAAAGGATAAATGGGTGTGGAGAAAATTGGAGGAAAACAATATTCCTTAAGAAGGTTTAGGCCATAAAGAGAACAGGGTAGAAAATATTAACACAAATGAAGTGGAAAATAAAGTCAAGGAGTAGGAATCGAAGAAGGATTTGAGAAGCACGTGGGTTAAAAGGATAAATAAGTTAAAGACATGAGTTCTCAAGACTAGGTGAGCACAAAACCCCTATAATAAATTCTAGTGGAAGCTAAATCAACGGAAACTTCAAAGCAAAGTATGTTGATCAATTCTTTGAAACTCACTTTGTAAACATTATGGAGAAAAAAGAAATGTCGAGGAGGAATTACACATATCCAACCCTAGGTGGGAGTGTTTGAACAATATTTAATTCCTTATTAAGTTTAGTTCTCAAAGTGTTTCCCAAATTTATTTGAAGGAGTCAACAAAGAATCCCTTAGACCCTCATGCCTCATATGCCAGATCCCTTAACATTTACTTAGCCAATGAAGAGGTGGATTCCCTTAAATACAACTATAGATCAAGGTATAGTTTGACATCTAGGAAGGAAGTGATCTTGGATGATGGAAGAGAGATTGATGGAGGAATATACATGGATACTTGTTA
>ML825595.1:128275-152183 GCA_009831015.1 Picea engelmannii | reverse complement strand
CAGAAAAACAAATCCCCAAGGACATAATTCCCATAATTTTTTATCAAGCTAAAAACACAAAACATACCTTTGTAGAAAGCTGTCAAAAGCTCATATGTTCCAAAGCGCACTCCCAAGGCAGGAGCTTTCCCAAGGGTCATCCACCCAAGTCCACTATATAATCCTAGATCATACACAATGCAAGACAAATTAATAATCGTGATAAACATAAACAAGAAGCACATGATCCTTTACAATGTTACATTACTTGAAAGGTAGATTCATTAAATTTGGAGTAGATTATCTTTTTAGAAGTACTTCAAGTATCTAAGTAGGAGAATACACAAGTGAACAAGTACAAGCAAGATACCGTAATTTAGCAGATGACATAGTTCAAATCAAACCCCATAACCTTGCATGTTTGCTCACTAGTGTATCAGTGGAATCTATCAAATCTAGGATTTCTGATTATTAATGCTTGTACTTATTTGCATTCAATATTTGGTCATAGGAATACCTATGTTCATGGCCGTTATTTCACCAAAAGAAACAATTGATGTTGACCTCTTATAATGGTACCCTATAGAATAATAAATTCACCTATATGCATACAAAAATTGTTACATCATTAGGTGAGATGTGTTCTACAAGCAAAGGTTACATAGATGTTACATCCTCATTTATGTCTTAATGTCCTAAAGGATGCAAGGTAATGTGATTATGTTTTTGCATGGTAAAGGCACTAATCTGTGAACAAACAAACAAACAAAAGAAAATGATATAGCCTATGACTTAGCATCATTTTCCTCATTCTTATATGTAGCCTAAGTCGTCCAGTTCATGTTTCATATTTAACTTCAGCAATAATGAAACTCGGAAATAATTTGCCAGTGTAAAAACAAATTCATAATGTTTGCCATTAAGTTTTGATGAAGAGGATTAAGACAATTTGTTATAATTTCATATTGTTCAAACATAAACCCCTTGTGTCCTCATTTTATCATCATTCATCCTCTCTCTCGTGCAAAACCATTTATTGCACACTACTTTGCTCTTTCGGCACTATAAAGGAGATAAAGCTATTTTCCTGATTGCTCTATAATGATGATGATTCTTAGCATTTATTGTTGACCTTTCATAAAATTCTAACTTGAGCAGAGAAACCCCTATTTTGTTGCCATAAATCGCATTTATTATTCTTGGACTATATACAAGGGTTGTTGACATTAAGTTTGTAGTGCAAAACTTGAGGTGCAATCTCTTGTCCATCCTAGGACTTGTTAGAGGAAGACAATAAGACATATCAGTCAGGAATAAACATGTTAGTGTCTCAAGCGTTAGACCTTGTGAAGCTGACAATTGGCAAGCTCTGCAAAACATGTAGAACCATTACAGTTGAAACAAAAATGACAGATGCCTATACAAAATGCCATGTTTGTTGGAGGAGCAAACATCATGCTCCAACATTTGTCATTAAAATGTATGCCTTTGTTATGTGACCACTTATATTGTTGTAATATTATGTTTCATTATCATAACATGTGGCCATACTATGTTAGTGACATGTGAACAATATGATGTTAGTGTAAGTGTTACGTGATTAAAATTTAAACCGCCACAGCGAGTGCAACACTAAAAAAATGTAATTTGCCAAAGATGTACTTGAGAATGGTATGTGTGTATGAGTACAAGAGCAACCTGCCTCGGGCTAGCCCTATGATGTATATTGATTGTAGCATTATTAAACATATGTTATACTCCCCACTCTCGTGTATATGCGCAATGAAAAATAACAACAGTGGTATTAGAGCACAGGCAATGATGGCACCTGGTATGACTCAAGAAAGTATGCAGTCCAACAAGAGCTTGTATCAGTAGGGTTTGTGACACCCAGCGAAAGTGTAGAACTACAATTGTATCATACTATTAAAGGTCAGAGTATACATGAAATTAAGTTTTAAAAGTTCTGGTGACAAATCTGCAAGACATTATTTAATTCTTAATAAAGCTAAAGTTTTAGCAAAAAAATTGAAGGCTTGAAGAGAAGTAACAACAACGGTTTTTGAGAAAAGCAAAAGGATGCAGACAAAACCGACGACCAGACACCAGAATTATAGATCATGTTGACCACGGCATTTTTTTCAGCAGCTTGTTTTAGCATCAACACAACCATCAACATTGTAGCAGTAACAAAGAGCAGAGTATACATGAAATAAAATTTTGTCAGGCTCGGTATTGGAGGAACTCATAACTCCACAGATGTGTATTGCATTAACATGAGAGGTGCATAAATGCAATCTAAGTGACTGTTGGTTTTCCCAAACAGATGACTTTTCCTATCACCTACGACTCTTCATATTTACATTATTATTACAATAATACAATCCCAAGGATTACGTGTCCAACATTCCCCCCTGTAAGTTTTAAACCTGTGAAGTAAAGCAATGCATATAGATTCTTAAGAAAAACACAAAATAATCAATGGCTCATTCACATAGTACACAGAGTTTTATACCGGAAACCCTCAACCGGGGAAAACCTTTCTTTTATTCATTATATATCGAAGTTCACCATTCACCATACAATATTTACAATGTTTTTAGGTATTCTGTAGATACCTAAACCCTAATCCCTTAATCCAGGATTAATTTAGAAAACCGCTAAAAATAGCAAAATCCGCTAAAAAATAGCAAAAACCGCCCAAAAATAATAATTTTGGGGCGTTGCGCGTAACTAGGGGGGGCCATACCTGGCCCCCCCTGGGACACCCCTAGGAAGCGCTCGACGCACACGACACAAAGAGCACTACTAGAGAGATCGTCGGACGCAGTTGTCGAACCTGACGCACCCACACACATACATGCAAAGAATATAACATATACCGAACATTCTCCCACTTGTTGTTTTCTTTGCATCCAGGGGTCCACGGGGTTATATAGTCAACAATCCAGGGCAGCAATGCCCATTGTTACTCTACACCAGGAGAACTTTTCTGTGCTCACAAACTTTGTCAATAAATCTGCAACATTCTTCAAAGTGTCAACCTTTTCCAGCAACACCTTTTCCTCAACCATGTCTCTCACAAAGTGATACTGAACATCAATATGCTTTATCTTCGAATGATAAGCTGGGTTCTTTGCCAGGAAGATTGTACTCTGACTGTCACAATCTAATCTCGCTGCTTTTTGTACCAACCCAATACCTGAACACAATCTCTATAACCATATTGCTTCCTTGCTTGCATGAGTGGCTGCCATGTATTCATAAATTACTCTATGTTGATATAACTTCTGAAAAGCATGCATAAATTTACAGCTGAGTTATTAACTGAAAAATTTACAGCAGAAGAACCCAAAACCAAGCACATAAAACATAAAGACACCAGAAATACCCTGGAAACCCCAATGTGGGGAAAATTAGCAAAGGAGGGGCTTTTATTGGGCTTATAAGAGAAATATTACAGCAGCAACCAATAACAGAAATTTCTTCCAGCAAAATGGTCGCTTCTTGGCTGTATGGCCTAGGAAAATCTGGGTTGTATCGCCCAGCTCTTTCTTCCATGTACGGCCCAGGTACGGGCCTGAAGAACTCGGCCTACGCAAATTCAGCCCTGTACGGTCGTTCTGTTGCTGGCTGGTACGGCCCTGGCTGGCTGACTGGTACAGCCCAAACTCAGCCCTGGTTCAGCTGTATGGTCTGGCTAGAAACTTAGCCTGCTCACCCTGCCCAGTTCGGCCCTTGACTCGGCCTCCTTAGCTGCCCAGAATCAACCTCTTAACTCAGAGACTTGCCCTCTCATCTTCTCTTGCCCAAGCGCCCTCTTTCTCTTGCTCAAATGAGTGTGTGTGTCCCTCTCACCCTTCAGCCTCCTTTTTAACACTCTAATTCACTTTTCCTAGAGTCTTCTAGAAGCCTCCAGAAATTCACTTTAGTGAATTATTAATTTCTAAAGTCAACTTATTTTTAGAAATCTGAGTAAAAGCCAATCAAAATCATTTAAATGATTTTTATGTTTTTCCTAAGTTAAAACTTAGTATATAATTAAATGTTGATCTGGGTAATTAGATTAATGTCCTTAAGCATGGTTGGACACCTTGGCCAATGCCTAGACACCTTTCAAGCTACAAAATTAACATGGCTCACCCGAAATGCAGGAATGATTGAAGACAAGAATGTCCCCTCCTTTAAGGTTTCTCAGCGATCTTTGGCCTTATTGTCTAATTATAAGAATTGTCCGATTGTTTAAAAGGTTAGGGAAGCAGGTGTGGTGATAATTAAATTTTGGGCATGGAACAAACAATCAAGGCGAGTTTCATGCTCTGTTTGCTCTTCTTAAATGTGTTGTGAATCAGAATATTCTTGAACTTCAAGTCTTTGGAGACTCAAAGTTAACTATAGATTGGATGAAGGGGGATCTTCAGTTAGAAAACCTGGATCTACTGAACATTGGTCAATGCTTGAAAACTATCTCTGATCTTTTCCGTCATCTTTGCTTCAAGCATGTGTATAGAGAACTTAATTTGCTTGTTGATTCACTATCTAAAGGTGCATTATCTCTGGTTGAAAACCATATGGTTCTAGAGGAATTTTCTAAGGGAGAGATGATCTCCAAAAGGGAATGTGCTTATACTGAAATGTAATGTTTTGTGCAGATGGTTATTTGGTTCTATCTTGGACTGTGTTTGATCTATGATGATCTATGTATTTGTCCCTTCTAAGGGAGAAGAGCTTGTAAGCCACTCAGGCTTGTTTTGTTTTTTGTCTTGAGCATGCATATCGTTGCTTTCTCGAATGCGCTTCAGCGCCTAAGGATTGTACCTTCTTTTCCTCTGGAAATGAAGTTATGTTTTTTTTCTCGAAAAAAAAAGAAGGGCCATGATCCCTGGTCAAGGAGAGCCACTACGTATTGGGTGTATCTATCCAAGAGAGTCAATCAGAGGCAAATTTCAAAATATTAAATCGTATCTATCTGATCTATTATGGGGAAGTCACTTACCCTCGAATGTCGATTGAAGAATTGTAGCTTCCATTTCATGATTAACGGTTGTCGTTTTCTCAAGGAATAGAAAAGACCTCACATATACCTATATTCCAAGGTGCTAAGGTTTCCATTCCAAGTCAATGCACTCATTATCGATGTGGTGATAAAACTTCCTTCCTACTTTCATCCAAGGCAAGATTATAAGTTGCCCAAGTCATACCACATCTATAAATTGACATTGAAGGATAAACTAAAGCTTTTTTTTTGGAAGTGATTATATAAGAATAATTCAGCTTATATAACTCCGGGAAAGGATTAATAATGCATACAGAATATATCTCACCTTAATATAATAAGTGAATAAAATCTAATGGGCAATATTGTTACAAGAAATCTAGTATAAGAATTATATCTGGAAGAAAGAAAAAACAGATATTAAGTGAAGTGCTTAATGTATAGAAAGTAAAGTTTTAAGTTATTAACTTAACATTATTATAAAATTAAAGATATTATTGAAGGAACCTATATATACAAACCATGGAATACTTACAGCGTGAACTAGCATATTACCAAGAGTATAATAAACAATTACAACTTGAGAGTTCCAAGGAGGACTTAGAAGAAAAAAATATTCTTACCAAAAAGTTCATAATCAAAAGTTGAAAGCACAAATTGAGGAATTAAAAGCTGAGAACTAGTTCGATCAGAAATTACAACAGGAAAATCAAGATCTCAAGAAGAAATTTGACAATAAGTTACTAGAAAAAGATGAAGAGATTTCTCGCCTAAAAGATCATAGTCAAAAACTACTTACACAAATTAAGTCAAAAGATACAAAGCAATGCAATCAGATGCTATAATAGGGAAATCAAGATCTCAAGAAGAAATTATTAGAAAAAGATGAAGAAAATTCAGACAGGCCACATCTTCAAATCTTCAATTTGCCATTCAAGTCTCTCCTAGGGACCTCTAGGAAGTAGTAGTGCAACAAGTGGAGAAGAAGATAGACAAATGGATCACTAAACCTCTAGCTCTGAAGGCCAAATCCCAGATTTGCACAAAAATCCTCACAACGATGCATGTTTAGATATTGCTAGGTCCCCTCCAAAGCGACTTACTTGCACCTAGAATTTTCTTCGGGCCAAAGATGACAAAGGGAAAGGGTTCCATCAAGTCAAATGGGAGCTTTGTTGTACCCCACAAAATCATGGTGGCCTGGCAATTATTGAAACCAAGGTTCAAGCCCAAACATTGTGTACAAAATGGTTGGTTCGAGTTGTGGAAGGAAAGAAGGTCTAGAAGGTCCTTATAAGACATCGAATTCACCAAGGCTTACCGCTTAGAACGAAGACATGGCAAGGGGTCTTTCAACAAACCCTTATTCTCACTCCTCATGTCAAGATCATGATTAATTTTGTTATTCAAAGCATCTGAAGGGCCTAGGAGGCCATAAAACACAACCTCTCTTGGATGGAGGCCACCCTTCAATCCGAACTATTATTCAATGATCATTGTCTATGGTGGCCACCTTTGCTTCCTTTTGAAGGGAATTCATTGGCTTAAGGCATGGCATTTGATCCACTAATGATCTTTTGTATGGCCCCTCTAGGGCTTAGGTCCCATGGGTCGAGGCTAAATGGAAGTTTGCACGAGATAACATTGATAAATTCATCTTGAATTGCATGTAGGGGCTCATTTATTAAATATTGTCGTAGAAGCTTGGCCTCCCAGTGCCCTTTGGCTTGGTGGTGACACTAGAATCAGGGAAAGGCCACGACTTTAATCAAAAACAAGCCAGCAATGGGATACCAATGGCTCTGCTCTGAGCCTTTTCTTGAAAGTCATTTGAATGGGCTTTAAAAACTGAAGTCCAAACAAAAAACTTAGTTATTTCAACTTTATTACATCTGGAAATGCACGTTGGAGCCCAAAAAATCATTCTTAACCTAGCACCTAGCTATGGGAGGACTCCCTTTGGATAAGAGGCTAACTTCCCTAGGGTTGGCCACCCATGTTGCCGATAGCTGGAAGAGGTGAAACCCTCAAGCACTCATCTTGTTCTTCCCTTTGGCCAAGGCTACATGGGCCTAGGCCAAGGCCCTCTATCAGCAATATCTCCAACCTCCATTTCATGGCAGGAAGCCTTGTTTGGAGATTAATTACCCTAGAAGTTTGCATGGATAATTCAAAGCTGAGATCAATTTCTGGCTATGGAAGAAGAGAAATGGTGTGTTCTTTAATGCAAATGTTTCATTACACAACTTTTCATGGTATGATGGCACACTAATATGTACTAATTTGTTAATGTAAATCATTCTACAAATGCATAAAGTGAGGCTCGAAATGGAGCATTTACAACAACTATTAGACTACTGGCATGGAGCCTCATTCACAATAACTATGGTACCACCTGACCTTGTTGGCCCACCTAGCTCATTTGGCCCTAGTGGTCCACCTAACGCACCTGATCTATCGAGGCGGCCTAGTTTTGTAAGTTCCCAATGGAGTTCTCAACACAACAAGCCCCACCACTTGGTAGGGAGACAAGTTGAAGAGAGGTGTAAGCATAACCAAATTTAGCCCACAGTGTAATGACAAGAAGTGCTCGACTTGGGCCCTTGCCATACCAGAAGGACTCAAGCCCTTAGAGACTTTGGCGAATGGGTGTGCCCCGATGCAATCTACTAATGTTGATCCCCATACTTCAAGATGGAACCCTACCTAGAATGACAACCAACCTCCTCCCGCAGCTATTGTGGTCAATACTAGTGTTTATTTGGTTGGGTGGTTGCCCTTTGTCTCTTTATCTTGTGTTTATGGACATTTTGATGTAGACATTATGTGAGTAGGTGTTTTCGCCATGGCTAGCATACATTGTTTGTCTTTTTGACTTTTGGTCTTGCTTGTGGAGGCCTCCTATGAGGCCCTCTTTTTCATATTAAAGCCCTATATATTTTGATCATATTAATAGATAAAGGAAGTTTTATTCAAAAAAATAATAATGATGGTGGGTACATATTGATCACATGGACACCTATCCAGAAAAAATGGTAGCAAGCTAATTTACAAGTTTATATTAGTTGTCATGATCAATTGGGCTCATTACCTAGTGTTTTATTTAGGATATATTCATTACCCATGCTTTCCATGTGATGGGTAATCCCACTCGAGTTAGAAGAGGACACATGCCTTGTGGTACTCGGAAATGAATGATTTGCCCATAACTATATGTTCATAGGATGGAGTCCCATGCAAGTCAACTCCTTATGTGGGATGAGCATTTTGGAGCAAAAATTTGGTGGAGGATCTTTATTAGGAGGTTTGAGTTGGTTATGTAACCTTCCCCAATAGTAGAAGGGGTGTGCATTGTGCATACAATGCATGATGTCGTCATCATTGCTAACCAACAAGGTTGTTTTTTTCTCATTTGCACTTTTATTTCAATCCTTCAAAGTGGAGAATCAAGATATAACACTCTGAAATATGTCCACAACATTAGCCATTGTGTTCCAACAAATACATAAAAATCAATCAATATACAAAAGGATTAAGAATCATATATATGCAAACAAATTGTGTAATAGAACTTGAAAATTACAACAAAAAGAATAGCATCAATATAGCAAATGATATAATTGTTAGTTTGTTGTTTCAAGCATGTTCTCCAAGTCATTTTCTTCACTTCCTATTTATTAGGATTTTCCTAAACTTTAGGACCTTATATTTTTAGACTATTAGTAAAATAGAGATTAGTCGTCATTTCTATCTTTAGACTGCAATTAGACTAGTGACTAGTCAACAATCATCGTTTGCATGAAAAAGGGTGAGTATGTTTTATTTTGGGAAAGATTCCTCTTTCATAGTGCACCCCACCTAAAAAGAGAAATTTAGATCTACTCAAGATATGTCGATGCACATCAACATAAATTTATTATGCCTCTGTCATAGGTGGTGTGCCCTCATTGTCAATTAGTTCTAGCCCCAAAGGTTGTGGGATGGAGTGTTATCCTCTCCACATAGGTTCTATTCCCATAAGTGACATGTTGAGCTCATAATGACTATATTATTGTAATAGCTCTGATCCCTATTGTTAACCAAGCCCTATGCCCTAAAGAATCTAGTGTTTATCTTGGGTACCATCCTCGGAGTGAGGAGAACTGCATAGGGGTTTTCCCCAGGATATGTTACCAAAAAAAGTCGTGTACCCTCATTATAATAGTTTTTCTGTAGAGTTAAGAATGAATCTGGCATCTTCTTATCTACTAATTTGTCTCTATCCTCCATAATGCCACCTAATCCACACCTCGGGTCATGTGGAAGAAATCTTCAATCCATTGGGTGTGGCCTTGGGGGCAAGTCTCAAGTCGAGGTGTTGTCACTTGATTCTCAACTCCTCCATCTAGGCTAAATCCTAGCGAAGGGGGGTAGTCCCTAAAAAAGAATCTAAGGCTTGAACTATAAATATAAACATAATTATTGTTCTAGGAGTTAAAATGAAATACACAAGATAAGCACAACTATTCTAACAACATAAATGACGCATAAAGAGAATTGCTTATAATAAAGATATAAAGCAAGTAAAGCACTTCACCATAGATGATATAAAGTTATAAACTGAAAGCAAATGTTATTACTAGAATTTAAAGGACAATCAACAAAACTGAAATATAGACTAGTGCCAAAACTAAAGGTTACGGCAAGATGTATGTAAAATGTTGTTGTAAGAATTGCACTACAAGTGTTCTTTGTAAATTTTATTATTAAGGGGTTTTTGCTTGAATTAGTGGTTTTGATTCGTGAAGTGGCTTGATGAATTGCAGGCCACTTTGTGATTAAAAAAATTAAATGTGAAACAGAAAGTAAATCTAATATATGATTTGGCCTTTTAAAAGTTATCCCTTAAAGGGTACAAAGAACAATGTCAGAGGTCCAACGGAGAAAGAACACATCTCATTAATGAGTATCCCCCTGACTTCACACACAAGTTCAATGTAGGATCCCTTTTAGCAATAACAAATAAAAGATTGTCCTAGTTAAAACTACTCCGCACTAACCAATTCCCGTTCTGATGGACACCTCCAGATCAAGCAAAGCTCGCAAGAGGGCCAAAGCATATTGAGGTTGTTGAGGGGATGGTTTATTGCCAAATTCAAATTGCAGAAAATGAAATCTAAACTAAACTAATCTACAAAAAGAAAACTAACTAATGTTTTGTGGTGTTGTGATTATTTTGATGGTTTATTTTATCTTTTTAAGTTAGCAAAATGAAAATCATATGGGAAGCACCATGAAAATGAGACAAAGACACAGTTCCCCCCAGGGGGGATTGAGATGGGCGTTGGATAGCCCACTTATTTCTTCAAGGTTACAATGATCTTTTTGAAGAAGGTTTGTTATCCTCTATACTTGAGGCCACAAACTTACAAAATTGGTGGAAGAAAAGGGTTTAGTTTGAAGAGAAGGTTGGTCGAGAGGTTTTGGAAGCACCAAATCCTCGGAATTTCGGCAGAGTTTCTCTTTGGCTGTCCACAAACCTGCAAAAAACAGCAAGCTAGATATGCCAAAAAATGTTGCAAACCACTTTGAAAGTGCCTCCAAAACAGTGTTAGAATTGTACAAATTCTGAGTAAATGATAAATGAAAGGAAGAAAAACTAATCAAAACCAAGCCTTAAACTAGCTAATTTGGATGTCTTTTACTGGCTGTTTGGACAGCCAACAAAAATCACCTAAACAAGTTAGATCTAGAGGTAAGACACTCTTTATTACTAAAATTGAAAGATCTACTTTTTACTACTAAAATGAAGACCTTTCCTAGACTAGATCTATAGATAGATGTATAAATTGTGAGCAGAAAATAGATCTAATCTAACTTATCTTTGCATGCAAGCTAAAAAAATTTAAGATTTAAATGATAACATAGATCTAGCTATTGCATGCATGAAATGGTAACCAAATAAAATTTAACTTTGTTGAGAAACAGATAGAAAGAAGGAGCTTGTGGAATTCCTTTGGGCTATGGGGTCCTCCGGTGAATAGTTGAGGGACTTTGTTCATCAAGATCTTGGAATAAGTGATGGATTGAACTCAAATCGATCACCTCTCCAATAATGGGAACCTGTAAAACTTGCTCAACCTTGCAAAAAATTCATTAGAAGAGGTGGTTCCTACATAAAAGACTTGCAAAGCATGTTAGTTCATCCGAAAATACATGCAAATTCAAAATCTTTAAATATAGAAATTCAGTAAAACCTAAGAAGCAAGCTAGCAAAATAGATCTTACCCTATGGTATGATAGCACACCTTCAAAGGCCTCTTTTAAAGAAAATGCATACAAAATTGAACTAAGTTGAGATTACCTCAAATTAAAGCATAACATTAAGCATCCACACCATTGACACCATTCACCATATGACCTCCAAAGTCTTTGTATTATTCCAATAACAAAAGTGATTACAATAGTAGCATACAAGCTTTTCTCTAGTCTCTGAAATCTCTCCAAAAGGAGGAGAGATGGCTTGCTTATGCAGGAGGAGAGGCACACTTCCCAAGGAGGGAGGACACACATCCCAAGAATGAAATGACAAATGGACAATTGGATTGAAGCCACCTCTCACAAGAGGTGAGTTAACTCGCCACAAGTGAATGTGAGAGTGGAAGAGAAGGCGCCACATAGCCAAGAGAAGGTGGCAACCTCCCTTGAGATCTTCACCCTTCTTCTAAATGTGCCATCTAGCTTGAGAGGTGCGCATCCCTTCTTGGGATCTTCATCAACTCGCCACCTCTATCTCACAACTCTCCCCTCCACACAACTCACCTCAAGTGAATTCATCATCTAGTGAACAGAGAGTGAGGAGTTAACTAAAAACATGTTTCAAACATTTTTTCTAAAAAATAGAAAAGCTGATTTTTTGGTCTTTTTTCGCGTTTTATTTCCCTTTTGTGAGAGAAATTGACTTTTAGTGATTAAAAATCACTATTTTCACTCAATAAAGGGGGTACATAGGTAAAGTGGGTACTCTAAGCAAGAAAACAAGTACCCCCAAGGCATATGATGCCTCCTAGTACAACTTATTCAACTTATACATAAATTACCATTAAAATATCCCATTTTTGCGGGAAATTTTTTATTTGCTGAAAACATTAAAAAATCCTAAGGGGGACTTAGCGCATTTCCATAAGACTCAAGAGTGATGACTAGCACGGTAATATACATTAGACACTAGACTTAGACACCTTACTAAGGCCCAATCATCAGTACACACTCCAGCTTTGGAGGTAATGAGTAAAAAAACTTAGAAATTATAACTCGCTTAATGCAACAAAATATACTTAACAAGTGAAAAAAAACACTCTAGAGTATGCACTCATGATTAAGTCTTAAGGGGCTAAGCCTTTTACAAAGTTCATCATGCTAACTCATCTTATTACAATTCCCCCATGGGGGTATGGAAAATGCGTGAAGAAGAAGAAGAAAAGGGGCCATAATGGCCAGCTGAACTTCTGCACTTTGAATTTGAACAACTAAGTGTTCAATCTTTGGTGGCTCAACTGCAAGTCCATCCTAGTGCAACTTGGAGGGTAACACTCCACATGCATGCTTGTGAGAAGCAGTGGGAGAGTTCGGTAGTGAGTTCACTAAGGAGAATTCAAGCCAGGAAGGCACCCACCTAACTAGAGTGCTTCTCTCTTGTATTTGACCATTTTGTCATCATCTTTGTCAGAGTTAATTCAATTTTATGATGGTTGTTGTGGATTTCCAGTTCACTAATTTGTAATTTCTACAATTGTATTTCTCAAATAAACTTCTCAATACTTCGCGGATTGATTTCAAATTCAGATATGCAATCTCTTTCCCTGATCTATCATTCTACAGTTTTAGTTTTTGAAAATATGAAGTTTAGATTGATGTTTCAGCACTTATATTGTTTCAGTTGTAGGTTTAGGTCTTTGGAATCAGAGCTGTATATCCATGAATTAAATTTTCAGCACAACATCTGTGGAAATTTTGAAAAAATATTAGCTTAAAGCAAATTCAAAAATTTCACCTCAAACTTGAGGTTCCCCAGATCTATTAACTTGGAATTGTCAACCCTAGGGCTAAATCTTAAATATAGATTACAGCAGTATATATTTCACTTCTATCCAACCAAATACACAAGGCAACCCAAGAAAATAAACACTGAACAATTGTACTTCAAGGGAAATATGTTTTCAGCCCTTAGGCACAATTTCCAACATATAATAGATCTAAAAATTCCTTATTAACAGCTAATTTGTTACAGCCACAAATGTGCCCTCTTAGCTTCTATATACTTGTCAAATCACTTAACAATATCTGCTAAGCTGTTCATGATAAATCAGCATACCAAATAGCCCTAGATACTACTCATTCAACATGAAGATATAAGTTGAAAATCAGGTCTAGAAGTACACAAAGTTTGGACAGCAAAGTACACTTCATATATACATAAGAATGAAGTTACAAGTACATAGCAACAGCTTATCACAAGCTGGTACAAGATAGTCCTTAAAGTTTATCGCAAGCTAGGACTCTCCAATGCTCTTCAAACCCTAGATAGGCCAACCACAATAAACTACCATCACACCAACTATCAAACCATAGCCACCAACTCCTCTTAGCTAGGATTCACTCCCAACAAAAGTTGGCTTCTCCACCAAAGATCCACAACTAGCTAGCATACACACCTGCAAGTCCTCTTTGGCACCTAAAGAAAACAAGACAGTCTTCCAATATATTCTCCACATCTAGAACTCCAAGAAGTCCTAGAGCTTCCAATGACAGACCCTAGGATTCTTCTCTCACAAGAACCACAAGAACAAGTGCTCACTTTGCTCCTTCAGGGTTTCTCCTAAACCCTAGCTCTCCTTGTTTTTTGAGCGTATACCTGAACCCTAATGTCTTCCTTGCATCAACACAAGAACCCTAACAAACTAGACAAGACTGCAAAATACAAAGAAGAAAAGCTACATATGAAAGATACAAGTTCACTCAAGTACACATAGTCGGCAATGAGTATGTAGTAAGGACTAAGTCTCTCGCCTTCCTTAATATAGAGGTAAGGGAGGCCAATAATAGAGTAGTGGATTTGGTCCACATCCACTGCCTCAACCGACCCAACTAATCACTAGCTAAGTCCACATGTGGAGCGCTCCAACTCTAAGGTGACATGTGTCAAGCTCCAAGGTAAGCACGCCCATCAAGCAAGGGTCCCAAGGTGAGCACTCCACAAGAACAAGGTCCAACGCTCTCCTCCAAAGGTACCGATTGCTCCAAATGCTACCTCCTAAACAATGTGCTCCTATGAGTCCACCATACCTCCATGAATGCTCCTCAACCCAAGCATCTTCAATTCAAGCACAAGTCTCCATGTAAGCAACCAAGTGGTCTCATGCTACCTAGGGCGAAGTGCCCTTCTCCTAGATGCCCCAACACTTAACTCATATAAGTTCACCTCCTAAGCAAGCAACCAAGCCATCCATGTGTACCTCATGAAGAATGTCACCATGCCACATAGGATACCAACCTCCTAAGGAAGTGTGCCACATAAGCATCAAGTCAAGGTCTAGCAATCCATGAGTAAGCTATCCTCAATGTGTATGTCCACTAAGATACAACCAAGGGTAGGCATCACACCATGCATTCCACATCACATGAAGCACCCCAAAGCATGGTGTATACATTTTCGAAGTATCCCAAAAGATAATAGTATCAGCACTAGTTTCCTAAAATATTTTGTCCAATGAATGGAGAAGGCAACTACCTACGAGAGGGAGTTAATGTCGAGGAGGATTTCAAGCAACATGAGGCCATTGAGTTCCTACGAGAGGAGCGATCCATCCCTATGAGAGACTTTGAATACCCTATGAGAAGTAGATATGTTTTAAATGCTTGTGCAAGGTTCATTAAACCTGTGAAAGGTTGTTGATTTTTATTGTTTGAACTGATATTTGTTTAAGTTGTGAGCCAAGGATTGTAGGTATGGCCAATATCAACACGACAAGGCTCAAGGAGAGTGACCAATTAGAGGGGGCCTCTAATTTCACCCCATGGAAGTTCAGGTTTTAGATGCTAATGGAATATCCTGATCCATGGGGCATGGTCAAGGGTATAGTAGCTTCTCCAATCGATAATCAACAGTTAGCTCAGTATGAGACGAAGGTTGTTAAGGCTTGTTGACCACCTATTTCGACTAGGGGTCAACGACATGTACGATAAAGCTATGTACTTGATGGTGCAACTGATTTTGAAGATTTATCACTCAGCGGGGCAATTTTGCCCCCAACACGTCTTTCTATGTAATCAGAATGTCTGCTCTTTTGCATGGGATAATAATGTAATGAGTCAGCATGAGTCATATTTTAGGTTAGTTACCTAGGACTTTATCATTAGGGAAGCCCTTTCATCGAGTGTTTTTTTTCCTTAGGTAATTAATTTGGCCTAACAAGCCATTTTAATTATCCTTGAGTTTTTCACTCACAATAATTCTCCAAAGTGGTGAAAGGCGTTCTAATGATCAAGATCAAGTGGTGACTAAGGTCTAGGAATGTTGTAAATGACCATGCTATACATCTTCTAGAGTCTTGCGGAATTTCGTTAAGTTTTGATATTTTTTTTTATTTTTTTAAATTCTCCATTTATTGGGAATTTTAATTAATTTTGGTGTAAAAATGTAAAAATTTGGTCCTAGGGGATTTTGATAGGGGTGTGAGCTAAGTCACATGGTTCTGGTTCGGGTTCGAGTTCGGGTTCGACAACGATTAGGTTCGATTCAGGTTCGAATTTTCCAATAAGGTTCGGATGAGATTCGACTTTAGGTTCGACTATATATATTGAACCCTAATGAAACCTCATCCCAAACCTCAATAAAATTCTCCTTCAAATTCATCCTAAGGTTTGAATTCAGACACACATTCAAGTTCGTTCAGGTTCGGCATTAGGTTCGTCGAACCTTGTGGTTCGCTGAATTTCGAACCTCAAGCTTTAGATTCGGCGAACCCTGTGACTTAGGGTGTGAGTACTCAAAACAAATGGCAAGAGACCCCCTACACCCTTGGACCAAGTTTCAGCTCATTTGGACAAGTTTTGCTAGGTCTTTGTCCATGAGAGTCCAAGTCAGTCTAGAGTTAGCATTTAATTGCTTTAATTTGGCTAAGTAAAAATGTCAAATTTTGTAAAAAGGGAAAAAAAACATGAGAGAGAGTGGGAAAGGTTTCCTAACCTTTTTCCTAAGTAGGAAAAGCAATTTTCCACTTAAACCTACCCCCCATTGCTTAGCCACAACTTAAAGTTGTCACTCCCTAAGAAAAGTGCACCCCCCTTGCTCTTTGACTTGGCCAAAAATAAAAATTAAAGTAAAAAGCTAGCTAAAACCCTAAGTGCACCCCCCTTAGCCTCTAACTCATTCATTGGGTGAGTGAAAAGGTGTTTCCCCCCTTCCCCACTCAACCCTCAAACCCTAACTTGCCTAAAACCCTAAAAAGTGTGCCCCCTTGAGATTGACTCTTTCCTTGGTTGTGTGACACTTAGAGCTCATCCAAGGGAAGACTTTCCTCTCTCCCAAGTATAAAATAATGCCTACCCCTCCTCTTTTCCCCATCTATTCTCAAAGAAACTTTATGCTGCCCAAATGTCTCCCACTCCTCTCTCAATCTCTTTCTTCCTCAGTTCTTCTTATAAGTTTTGCTACAAGTATTTGCATGCAATACTTTTTGGAATAAAGGAAAGCTTTGGAGGAAATATCATGGTGCATTGGGAGTCTTCTTCATGCTCCTCATGATCTTTGTTTGAGGTAATATTGCTGATATAGTTTTTTTGTGGGTTTTTCTTGCTTCTAAATCTAATCTAGGCGATCCAAGCAAAGTATTTTGCTTGGGTAAGTTTATGGTAGTATTACTGTAGATTTTGTAAGCTAGTTTGTATGGTATTGGAAAGTATTTTGCAATTTCCATTTGATCTACTCACCTCCTTATTGTTTTTGTAGCAAGATCTCACACAATTGTAGGTCACCAAGGGTTTGGAGAAGCAAATTTCTGATCTGGAAATTTGCTTGTTCAACCAAGGGATTCCTCCATTATTTTCTGATTTATTTTCTGTCATTTCCATTGGATTTGAGGCTATTTTTTGTTCTGAAATAGGCACTAAAATACATATTTCATATTCAGATTTTTATGCTAAAAATTTATGTTTTACACTAACAGAAATTTCTAAGTTGTTTTGAGCATTTTTGCAGCATTTCCAACAAGCATTTGCTTGTTTTTTGTAGGTTCCCGCCAGAACAAGGGGAGGTGTTACCCATTTGGGGCCTCAAAACACTCCAAAAGAGCCTCCCAAACTTGGGTTTCAAAACCCTCTTCTTCTCTTCTTTCTCCAAGCATTGTAAGCAGCCTATTATCCCCCACTTTCAGGGATAACTAGGAGATCATGTCTTGAAGCCCACAGGTCCCAGACATGGACTACCAAGAGCAAGATTGATTTCAGCATGGCCCTGGAGGGCCCACCTTTTCTCTTTTCCAACTTCTCTTGTCAGCAGCAGCAGCCTCCACCACCATCGGTTTGGTCCTGTGTCAAAGAGGGTTCTTGCTCCATGAGGTAATTGGTCCAGGTATCATGGTATGTGTCACTTTGATCGTCAAAACCATTGAATGTATGCATCTGATTCCTTTTATTTCTAACAACTGCTTGGATCTTACACTTGCCCACTTGACCATGTTTGGGGGGATTGACAAGATGCCCTAGTAAGCCTGTGTCTGTTGGTTTTGGTTAGCCACTGGGGTGGTCTCGGAGAAGCCATTGTCCGCTCCCTTCACAGCATCACTTTTCCATCTTGTTTCTCGGTCACCTATCCCATTCCACTTGTCTGGGCACTGGGTTGACCTAATTTAGGGATTGCATCTTATCTAGTGGGAAGAAGGGGCTAGAGGCCTAGAAAGTAAAAGCAAGTTGGTAAAAGATAAAAGCCTAAGAATAAAACCTCGAGATGCTTCGCCCAGGGATCCCCGAGAAAGCAATAAAAGGCTTCTCAGCAAGAAACAAGAGGGACCCTAAAAAATAATAAAACAAGACCTAACCAGAGGATAGGGGATCTCATCACGAGCCAGCCTATTAGGTCCATAGGTACCTAGCAGTATGACATTGCCACCAGCTCGTTACCACGCCAGGGCAGTGACCTTTGGCTGCATGGCCAAGGGAAAGGGGGTCTCATCACGAGCTAACCTTCTCATTTCTATGAAAGTACTTGTGGGTAACGCTATCACCACTAGTCACCATGCCAGGACAATGTCCCCTGATTATCTCTTGAGCAAAAGAAAGGAAAAAAGCAATAAAAGATAAAAGAACAAAAGGCAAGAATGGGCTTGGAAAAAATGCATCCATGACAGGTACAGCTAGCCTTCTACAAAGGCACCCACAGGTAACATCTTGCATCCTTGGCCATCATTGCACCACTTGCTTGGACATCCCTTGACCACTTCATCCACTTACATGGCTTGGAAGAGGTCTCTTCCGGGAACTTCCCTTTTCCAGTGGACACTAGCCCAATAGGACGCTTTGTCTTTTTCTCCAGACTTGTATTGTAGGCTTGTGTAACGTCTTTGAGCTGTTAATTGATGTATTAGGGGTTTTATGCACATGTTTGATAATATTGATGATGAAATGTGATTGACATTGCTATGATCCCTGTGACTGATGAGCCCATGGAGGGCGTAGCTTTTGATGTGGAGGACCATGCCTGACGGACAGGTACCATTTTGGACCAGTACACATGGGGAGATGATTAGTTCGGACCTCCATGGGGCTGAAGAGCCCATCAGGTGGATGCTGAGACCCCATCAAGGGGCAGAGACAAGATGAAGATGGATCAGGGCTTTGCACCAGAGGAGAGGAGGACGTTCCACCAGAGGCACTTTGGCAGAGCTTGACCTAGGGGGGATTAACCCTTTTCAGTGGAACGTTGGCCTTGGAAGGCCTAGGACGTCACCCATCATGGCTATGACGTCATCCAACATTATGGACGTCTTGGGAGGTAGACTGGGCAGTATTGGCACGTGTGGCAAGTTGGAGAAGCCCAAGGAGGGCTAACGTTTTGCTCCAGGATGCCCCATTTGCCCTAAAAGGGGCTAACGTCTCCCTCAGAGGGGCTTTTACTCTCTTTTCAGCTTGATTAGGGTTTTAATTTGACAATTTAATGTAAAACAATATGATTTTGGTATTTTGGCCTTGTCGGCCTTTTACATGACCTAAAAGGTAAAATTAGGTCATGATATTGTATAAATGAGGGATGTTTACCTTCATTTTTGGATGACAACTCACTCACCACTTGGTGAGGTCTGAAATTTGTGCCCTATTCTAGGGTTTTGGCTGATTTAGTGATGCGCACTTGTTGAAGGAGGATTATTTTGGCATGTTTTGGCATTTCTCTTGAAGGAAGGTGTTACAACTAGGGTTTGCATTGATATTTCTTGGTGAATTGTAACTATTTTCCTGCAAAACTTCTTGAATGAATGGCTGTAGTTTAATTTCTTGCATGTGTTTATGATTTTGCTGAACAAGACCCTAGGTGATAAGCACACAAGTAGGTCCTTGTCTCATGTCCCCTGAAAGAGAAATTTTTAGCCATTGAAGAATAAAAGAGCCTAGTCGTTGCTACACTCTCTCTCTCTCTTCATTTATTACTAGTCGTACTATCTAGAGGCCAAGAAGAGAGAGACATCTAAGCCTAGGTCTACTACACTTAGGGTCGTTTTTTCTCTAGGGTTTGCTGAATAGGCCTTCCTCTAGCGACACCTTGCTTCATCAAACCCTCTAGTCTTGTCTTATTTGCTTCATCTTTCAGCTAGTCAGTTTTGCCATTGAGTTAAGGAAGGAGGAGAGAGCACCGAGGCCTAGTTTACCTACACCAAGGTGAGCCTCTCTCCCCTAGGGTTTTGACTTTGGGACCTTGCTCTAGCAACACTCCAAAGCCCTTCCCTCTAGTCCTTGACCTAATTACCTTGTCTCCTTCAGCTCTTGTGTCCTACACTATTGACTCCATTTAAACCCTAAGGCATTGATCCTAAGACCTCATGCGCTGAAGTGACCTTGATCAGAAACAACTCTCAAAACTCTTTGAATCAAACACTAACTACTAACCATAGCCTAAGAACTAACCTAACTAACCTGTTGTTGTCGTCATCCTTGGCTATTATATCATTTGTGCAGCAAACGTTTTACTTTATAAGCAAATCGAATGGTGATTCAAAGCATTTATTGGTGAAGTGATATAATTTTCATTATTATTGATAAACATTGACTTCGTCAACATTTATTGCCAAATTGCTTATGTGTTATTCAGATAGTCATCTATTTATATGAAGTACTAACCCATCTATTTATATGAGTCCGCGTAGACTTAACACTTAGACAAATTCCAAGATCTTACTGCGGTTTTGTGGGACTGACAGTTGGCCTGTCAACACTTAGACAAATTCCAAGATCTTACTGCAGTTTTGTGGGACTAAAATAGTTAAGTGTTGAGACTTCTCGGACGGACTTGTGAAAGGAAGGTTACAAGATTATGAGTCCACGTAGAAGTGGAAAAACGGTTAAGTGTTGAGACTTCTCGGACGGACTTGTGAAAGGAAGGTTACAAGATTATGAGTCTGCGTAAATGGAAAATGGTTAAGTGTTGAGACTTTTCGGACGGACTTATGAAAGGCAGGTTACAAGATTATGAGTTTGCGAATCCATGAAAAAAAAAAAAAAAAAACTAAGTGTTTGTGGTAGGTTCATGGAAGGTGTAAATTGTAAAAACTAGGTCCTTGGATTTTTGATAGGGGTATGTGTGCTCAAAATAAATGGAATAGCACCCCCTACACCCTTGGACCAAGTTTCAGCTCGGTCGAACAACTTTTACTATGGGTTTGTCCACTTAGAGTGTCAGTCAGTCAAAAACAGCAATTTTAATTGCTAAGTCCAAACATAGCAAAAATGTAATTTTTAAAAATGAGTTAAAAGGATGATGTAAAGATGGATAAAGGTGAGAGAGATTTTTCCTCACCTTTCCTAACCTTTTCCAACCCTCACATCACCCCCCCACCTAGCCATAAAGCAAAAACGTCACTTTTCCTAAAGTGGTGTGCCTTCCTTCTAGAAAGTCTCCAAAAAGTAAAAAATGATAAAAAAAATCAATGGGAGACTTATGCTATCCCTTGGCACGATTTTTCTAGCCTCCCACTACCTCTTTGCTTCATCCCAATGCCTCTCCATTCCCCTTCCCTCATTAATTCCTCTCCATTCCTCTCCTCTCCCCCAAATGGTGCGCCCTCCAAGGAGAGTTACGACCTCCCTCTTGTGGATCTCCTAGGAAAATTTGTTTTTTGATGGTTGGGCTCATTTTTCTCCCTTGGCACGCATCCCATAAGCCTCACACTACTCTTTTGTGTGATCCCAACATTTCCCACACCAATCTACACCCTAGATCTATGAACTAAACCCTAGATGGTGTGCCCTAGCCTTGGGATCTCATCTTGTGCTTGGTGGTGGACACTTGGCATTGATCCAAGAGAGGTAGGTTTGTCTCTCCAAGTATAAATAGATCCCTTTCCTCACTCCCAACTCACCATATCTTGAGCTATTGTTATGCTACTTGATTTCTCACTCTCTCTCTCTCTTTCTTTTCATAATTTCCATTTTTTGGCTCTTAGGGTTTTGGAATAAGTTTTCTCCAAGATCCATTTTCTTGAGTAATAAAGAGAAGCTTTGGAGGACAATTGGAAGAGTTATGCACATGCCTGTTCTTGCCACACATATGAGGTAAATTTGTTTAAGTTTGTTGGGTGATTGTACACATTGGATCTTAGGTAAAATGTTGCTTGGGTAGATCTATCAATGCATGTGCTTGTGGATCTATATATCTTGTTTTGCTGGATAGGATTGAAATGTCATCTTGTTAGTATATGCAACATATTATCTCTTGTATGCACATCACCTCTCAAGTTTTGCAGGTTTAGCTTCAAGGGTTTCATTGGGAATGCACCATGGAAGAGTCTTCCCTTGAAACACATACAAACTCCATACTTTCTCACCCTTTACTCTTCTTCTTATTGTTGTTCACATTCATATATATTTCAGCTAGTTTAACTTAGCAAGATAGGTCATTTATATCAAATTTTATCAAATTTTCTTTAAGAAAAATTTTTGCCCTAAAAAGGCAAAAGTTTTTTTTCACTTTGTTTGTTGTGTGTAGCATTTCCAGCAAGAATACCTTGCTAGTTTTTGCAGGTTCAGATATGGTTGAGAGGGGTTTTGGCTACCCAAAGGCATCCACACAACACTCAAAGACCCCCCAAAAGGATTGGTAGTTATTTCTCAACCTTCTTTCTCAATTTCTAAGCTTTCTTGAGCATAAATCTTCTTCCTTTTGTTGATTTAGTGGCTCATAGTTGTGGGAGAAGGAGTGGTATGGCCTCCTCCCACGTGTGAGCCTTGGGGTAGCTAGGGTTTAGCATAGATCTTGTTTTTATTGCATTTTTGGCACCTTTTTGAGCTGGGACGTGGGGCTTGGTAGATGAAAGGCATCTCCCAAACCCTAAGACGTGGGGGTTAGGCTTTGCTTGGTTTGTTTGCTTGTCTCTTAGCTCATCTCTCTCTCTTGCTTGCTTCTTTCTTTCTCTCAAGTTATTTTCCAAATTTAAGTGAATCTAATAATTGCCTACCTATTGGGAGAGGAATACCCCAAGTGGTAAGGTTAGGGTTTAATATGTGTTATTGATCTCTAAATGCTTAATGTTTTGATATATTTTAGATCTAGATCTCACACATAATTAATCTCTAGTTTAAGCCTATTGGGAAAAATCAACTTAACTAGATTTATTTGCATGCTTAAGCTCCTTAAAGTTTGATCTTTATTTCACATGCTTAAATCTAAAACCCTAATTGTTTGAATGCTTCAATAAGTTAAGTGAGTGGTGTTTTTCTTTCATGCTTTAATCTTTAAAGGCCATTTGCCATATACTTGAAATAACTCTCATGGTTAAGTCGATAGTGTAGGCAAACACTTAAATCTTGTTTCTCACACTTAATGCTTAGATCTTAATACTTTAAATCACAATAAGATAAGTCTGTTCATTTTCATTTCTTGTTGGCAAGTTGTTTTTGCCCTTGTAATTTGTTTCTTAACTTTGCAAGCTACATTTTGGTGCACAAAGTAATTTGCTCTCACATAGCTTATATGTGTTAATGCATTTTCATTTCATAAGCTTAAGCAACACATATTTAGGCTGAAATGAATTTCGGCCATAGCCTTAAATCACATTTTAAAAGTGTCATAAAATCACTAAAACACTCTAAAATACACCTAAAAGTCTACCTAATTCATATATTAACTTAATAGACTTAATAGGGTACCTTAGACCACCATCTTCACCATCTAAAACGGGTATTGAGGAGGACAATGGACGTGATAGGCCGGGGACGGTCTCACGGCACAAAGGAGTGTCTTTTCCATAAAAACTCAATGCTTTGGACTGACTGTGACAGCGAGGGTTGACCTCGTTGCCTTACTATCTTCAGCATCCAGCAGCCATTTGGAAATAGGAGGAGGAGGCTTTGGTGAAAATCTCAATAAAGGTAATTAAAACTTGATAATCTTAAGAAACCTTTAATAATCCAACCTTGGGCTAAAACATCTAAATACTTTGTGGGTTTAATAACTAAGAGTTGGTAATCTTCATCATCCTTATAACACTTGTGCTTAAAATCTCTAAATCTTCTTTGATGATGTGTTGATGATAATCTCATAAATGTGATGATGTGTTGATGATAATCTCATAAATGTGATGATGCTTTGATCTCCTTATATCCTGCACACAAATACTTAAAAGTGGTTAGCTTGCTTTTTGTACCCTAGCATTCTTTACTTGTAAATCTTGTATTTAATATTTGATTCAA
>ML825595.1:87065-104667 GCA_009831015.1 Picea engelmannii | reverse complement strand
TGTTGGAGTCCACTGTTATTTATTGTGATAATAAGAGTTGCATTGAGCTTTCTGAGAATCCACTCTTCCATGAACAATATAAACACATTAACATCAGATATCATTTCCTAGCAGACAGAGTACAGAGGAGAGCACTGATCTTGGAATACGTTCTTTCAAATTCACTAGTGACCAATAATTTTGATGAAGCCCCGGCAAAGGGGAAGTTTGAGTTGCCGAGAGATAAGCTTGGTGTGGTAGAGAAGACATTTCTTGCAAAGAGGGAGTGTTAGTTTCTTACTCCGAGCATGTGCTCCATATCATTTTCTTCACTTACTATTTCGTAAGAATTTCCTTACTTTTAGGAGCTTCTATTTTTACACTGTCGATAAACTAGTCATTAGTCATCATTCTATCATTTCGTATTTTTAGGAATTTTCTAAATTTAATGTTTTCTATTTTTAGACCGCATTTAGACTAATGATTAATGAACAGCGATTGTTTGCATGAATGAGTGTGTCTTATTTTGGGAAAGATTCCTCTTTCCTAGTGCACCTCACTCATCTAAACTAGTGCACTCCACCTACAGATAGAAACTCAAATCTACTCAAGATCTGTCCATGCATGTCAGCATAAATTTAATATGTCTCTCCTAAGTGGTGTGCTTTCTTTAAAATAGTTGGTCTATCAGTTAGGAGAGTCAAAAGTGAGTCTTTGGCATCTTGTCTGCTGATTTGTCTCTATCCTCCAAATGTGTGCTTGTGAGAAGCAGTGGGAGAGTTAGAGCCAGAGGGCAAGTTAACAGAAGATAACTCAACCAAAGGAGCGCTGACCTGCCTAGAGCACTTTGCTCTTGTATTTGACAATTTTGTAATCATTTTATCAAAGTTAATTCAATTTTATGAGTGTTGCTGCAGGTTTCTTGTTTGCTGGTTTGTAATATCTACAAGTGCATTTCTCAGATCTACCACTCAATACTTGAGAAATTGATCTCAAATTCAGATATGTAGCATCTCTTTCCCTGATTTATCATTCAACAGTTTTAGTTTTTGAAAATACGAAGTTTTGATCGGTGTTTCAGCGTCTTTACTGTTTCAGATGTAGGTTCAGGTCCTTAAAAGCAGATCTGTATAGCCATGAATTAAAATTTCAACAATAATATTGAATGTCGAATCTATCTATTATAATAGGTATTCCAAACAAGAAAGCACATTGATTCGGACTGCCATTACATCACACAACCTGATAAACACCCCAAAACTAATGACTCAATACCTATTCTACAATACATAAGTTTTTATGGGTCAAACAAATAATCAAAAGAAGAAATGGAAAAAAAGGCAACTTTTAAATGCAGCCAAATAAAAAAATAAATTTTCATTTTATAAATCTAAACTGAAGCAAACATCATTGAAACTAAAATGTCATCCATCACAAGTTCAAAAGTAGATTTTCAATTTTATGCCTTGAAACTAAAAAGGTCAGCAAATTAGTATACCCAACAATGCGAACATGTAGCCAATAGTTGGAATAGAAACTTTTACTAATCTCTAAGGCATAAGGTACAACTAGAAACAATGTCCTCTTTCCTTAAAGAATTACCTGACAATCCAGACAACGATCGAACTCTAGCAACAAGTGAAGAAATATCCATTTGTGAATGCACACCTGCAGTCACCTGTTCCACTATATTATCTAACATAGAAAAAAGGAGAGAACTTATAATCCAACCATGGCGACCAATCATAGAGGTATATATATGCACATTAAAAACAGTAACACGTGACTACACAAGGACAAAATTAAAACATATAGCAATAGCAATAGTCAACAAATAAAATAGAAAGTGAATAACAATGATGTAAAATCAGTATTACTGCTTTAAATCTCAAATCAAATACTATGTCTATGAAATATAATCATAACCAGTATTTATGACCTACTCCTTCCTATCATATATAACCCTGTAATTTACAATTCAAACAGAAAACAAGTTAGAATGGGCAATGAACATCAAGAAAAGTAAGTAACGAGTTAAAGAAATAAGCTCACTCCCAATATATTAACAGTCCGGCATTACTAAAATAGTACCACTTAAACATAGCGAGAAGTGAAGAGTCACCCAAAGGGCTTAATGAAAAGTTGAAAACTTCTAATAATTTATTTAAGGAAGAAAATCCCTCCCTTCTCTCCTTTAAGGCATTTGCTTCTCTAAATGCAGATATACTATCCTAGTGGATGCATTCTACCTCAACTTTGTCAGATTTACTTTAACCTTGGACTTTGCCCTGGCTAACAAGGAAGACTTTGCAAACTTGGTTAGAAATTTTGCACTTCTATTGCTGAAAATTGTGGCAAAGAGGAGCAAGAATTCCTAGTGATAGATTATAGACAGCAACTTTTAATACCATATTAAGTTCCACATGTTCCGTATTGTACTGGGATCATATTGATGTATTTGGGTTGAAATGAACAAAGTGCAGATATTTATCTAGGATCAAAAAACCAAAGTAACCTTGACATCATAGGAATATTGTGAATGATGGAATGGAATCCTAAGAAGCAACGAATATGAAATACATTACATCACTATCTCCTAGTAAGACATCAAAGCCATGTGATAAAAATAGGCACCATTGTATTTGTTGCTCTGAACCTGTTCTCCATTGAATTCCTTCATCTCCTAAAAATTAGGGTTTTATATATTTTAGGAGCTTCTATTTTTAGAGTATCTATGGATTAGTGATTAGCCATAATTTCTTTCATTTCCTATTTTTTAGGGATTTCTATTTTTAGACTGTCTACATTTAGCATTTCTACTTTTAAATAGCAGTTCATTGTTTGACTAATCATTATTCATCGGTAAGTTATTTGCATTCGATAATGAGTTGAGCTCTTTAATTAAATAGAATATTCTCTCCAGTATTGTGCCTCGCTTCTCATGCACATGTGTGTTTTATCTGCAAAGGAAAAGTCAGATCTACTCCAGTTAGCTTGATGCATGTCAGTGAAACTTTGGTGAGACATTCTCTCATGTGTGATGCCTATTGTCACAGGATTTGTACTTGTGCAAAGCCCCCATATGATACCTATCTTTTGTAACAAATGGAAGTCTCTACCATTGTCACCTAAGTAGCTACTTCCCTCATTTTAGTGATGGAAGGAGGTCCAACACAAGGGAGGCTTCCCTAGTGACCTCGAGGGATCAAGTAGCAATATTAGCCAAGCCTACAGCTCCCTATCTTAGTCACTTGATGGAGGCTAGGTCTAGGAGAGGTGAAGAGGAAAATGAGGTAATCAGTTCACCTATACGAGACAAGTCACAAGGAACAATCCAAAGCATATAATAGAAAATTACCAAGTTATATAGCTCATCAATCACCTTTAGACACTAGATAATCATTAAAACCAATTGTTGTTGCAAATTTACAGCAGTAAATCAATGTATAGCAGCAATGAATGTTTTGTAACAGCAATAGGTAAAAGCACCCAGAAAATTAGCAATTGTGCATAAGAATTAAGCCTTCAACAAGTGCAACAATATCCAATTGTTAAACAATGATTCTGAATATCTTAGGCCACAATATTAAGTAAGTATGCAGCAATTACTTCAAGTCGTAATGGCTGTAGCAAACATTTATAACAGCAGCAATTAAATTCACTTATTTGCTAGGGTTAGAGTTATAAAGTTAGTCAAATCACTTTCAGAGAGAGAGTAAGAGTTCTAAGAGTATTTTTATCACCCAAAAGAGATCAAGACTAGTGCCGTCTACTTTCTAGGGCTACGGAGTCGAGCATGCAACACTTTGAACAATGAATTAGATGATCAAGGAGGTTTTAAACCTGTTATCGCACAATTTGTACTTTGATCAAGGAAAGGGTAATGGATAGCAAATTGGCATAACTTGAGGTTATCCTATCACTGTCACCTCAATAGGATGCCTCTTTCTATTTAGGGTTGAAGGCCAAGGGGAGACGTCCCCGGTGACCTGGGGGTTTGAGAAGGCAAGGTTAAGATATCTATTAAAAGGTCCCCTCTCACAAGTCACCATTGATCAGAAAGTCCCGGGTTTTAAACCAATGAAGTGGTAAAATATCAAGATGTGCCTGCCCGGAACAAAGCAACAAGAAAATATATCTTTCACAAGTACAACTTGTTGTTAGCACTTCATAAAACCACAGACTTTATCAATAAAAGCAATTGGCTGATATAATGGTGAAGTAAAGAGAAATTTATAGCAGCAAATATTTATAATACTTCACAATAAGTGCCTTAAAATAGCTTCAAAATTACCAGGAATAATCAATTATTAACATCAAAATATTAGCATTTATCATAAGCAAGTAAGGCAATGCATTAATCAACTTTTTCAATTGCTTTTATATGCTTTTAGTGCTGCAAAGTAAGGCTGTAGCTTACTTTAGTAACAGCAGCAACAAAGTTAGTAGGTTAGGCTATTCTAATGTTAGAAGTAGTTAGTAGAAGGCTTAAGGTGTAGGTTTTGATGGTTGTTTTGGTCAATCACTCAATAGGAAGTCTTAGATTAGTGCTTTAGGGAAAATGGAGTCTATTAGGTGGCAGCAATTGTTGAAGGAAAAGATGATAGTAGGAGAGCCAAAGACAAGAGAGATTAATAGTTGAAGTGCCGGCAGCCCAAGGCTTCAACTACCAAACCCTAGGGGGAAAATAGCTACTAAGGTGTAGGTAACCCTAGGCCTTAGTAAATCTTCCTCCCTCTTTAACTCAAAGATGAACCAATGATGGCTAAGATGAAGCAATAATGTGCTAGGGTGTTGCAATGGCAAGGCCCTTAGCAAAAGTTTCAAGAAAAACGGCTTCTTGGCAAAATCTAGTAGGTGAAAGCTTTTAAAGCAAGGACAATAACATGTGCTTAACTTCCTGGGGTTTTAAGCAAGCAATTTCATAATCTTAATGTAAATGCAAGATAAACATAACTATAACCATTCAATGAAGAAGAATTGTAGAAATCTTACTTACATTCATCAAGAATCATCAAGCATAAACCCTAGTTGAACACTTCCACCAAGAAAATTGCCAAAATAGTCCAAAATTAGCCTCCTCCCACAAGTGCGCACTAAATTTCAGTCATGTAACCCTAAGTAGGGCGCAAATTTCATACCTCACTAAGTGTGAGTGAAAGATGATGAAAAATACAAGGGCTAAAACCCTTATTTATACAATTTCAATGACTAGAATTAGGTCAAAAAGGCCGACATGGCCAGTTACATGTAATATCCATTTTTTACATTAAATGACATAATAAAACCCTAAATCAAACAAAAAAGGTGACGTCATGCCCTTTTAGGGTGATGTTAGGCCTTTTTAGGGCAACGTTGGCCTCCAGGAGCAAAACGTTAGGCCTCCTTGGGCCTCTGGATCAAACCACATGTGCCACATGGCACACAACTGCCTCCAAAGTGTCCAAAACACTGGGTGACGTCATGGGCCTTCCAAGGCCTACATCATAGTGAGAAGGGCAAGACCACCCTGGGTCCAGGCCTGTCGGGTTGTTTCTGGTGGAACTTCCTCCTCTCTCTCCGATGCAAACCTTTGATCTATCTTTGCCCCTGGTTGGGATCGCAGCATCCATCAGGTGGGCTTTTAGCCCTATGGAGGTCCGAAGTAATCATCTCCCCATGTGTACCTGTATGTCGGGTGTGGCCCTGCAACAACAAGAAGTACGCCCTCCATGGGATCATAAGTCACAGGGATCATAGCAATGTCAATCACATCTAATAATCAAGTTATTTAAACATGTGCATGAAACCCCCTTTCCCAAACAAGTGCTCAAAGACGTTATGCTATTCTACAAGCCAGATTTGGAGGGGACGCTAGGATGTCCTATTGGGCTAGTGCTCATTGGATGTGGGATGTTTCCGGGTGAAGACAAATCAAGGCCATGTAAGTGGATGAGGTGGTAAGGGATGTCTAAGCAATGGGTGCAGTGATGACAGAGGAATGTATGGCTTACCTGTGGGTGCCTCTGAAGAGGGTGAGTTGCACCTTGTCATGGATGCAAATGTTTCCAAGCCCATTCATGCCTTTTATATTTTTATCTTATTGCCTTTTCTTTCAAGAGACTAGTTAGGGGACATTGCCCTGGCATGATGACCAATGGTGACAATGTTACCCACAAGCATTTCACGGAAATGAAAAGGTTGGCTCGTGATGAGACCCTTTCTCTTGGCTATGCCACCAAGAGCCAGTACCCTGGCGTGGTGACCAGTTGAGTGGTAGTGTCACACCGCTACAATCCCATGGACCTAATAGGCTGGCTCGTGATGAGAACCCCTATCCTCCAACTAGGTCTTGATTTTATTTTTTTATGGGTCCCTCTATTTCTTACTAAGAAGCCTTTTATTGCATTCTAGGGGATCCCTGGGCGAAGTATCTGAAGGTTTCATTCTTTTGGATTTTATCTTTTTCCAACTACTTTTACCCTCTGGGCCTTTAGCCCCTTCTTCCCACAAGGTAAGGTACAACTCTTTGCTAGCTTGGCAAACCCAATGCCTGGACCAATGTATGGGATGGATGAGAGGGAAAAGGATGAAAAGTGGTAAGTATGGTGGGAATGGACGATGACCTTTTATGAATCCCCCCCAGTGGAAACTCAAACCCTATGGGAACCAGCTTACTAGGGCATCCCGTCATTCCCTCCAGGTGTGGACGAGTGGAAAGGCACAAGGTCCAAGCACATGTTAGAAGTAAAAAGAATTAAAGGCACATATTCAAAGGTTTTGAGAATCAGAGTGACACATACCATGATACCCGGACTCATTACCTCATCGAGCAAGACCCACTGTTGTTGAAGGATCGGGTCGATGGGATGGATGTTGTTGTTGCTAACAAGGTGGAGGCGCTGAAGAAGAAGGAGGATGGGCCCTCCAGGGCCAGGCTCAAGTCGATCCGGCTCTCAGTACTCCATGTCTAGGACCTGTGGGCCTCGAGACATAATCTCCTTAGTTATCCCTAGGCTAGGGGATAACAAAACCCTAAGGTGAAATTCCTCTTGGGCCTTAGGACTAAAACCTACATGAAAACAATTCCTAGGATGCAACATCTCTTGGGCCCTAAGTGTTGTTTTCCTTCTTCTAGATTGTCTAGTCCAAGCATCAAAAATGAACTAAGATCAAAACCCTAGGGTGCAACTTCTCTTGGGCCTTAGGTCTTTGAATCCTAGCAAGAGACTCGGTCTCTTAATGCTTTCACCAAAACTTGGACAAACAAAGGTATAGAAGGAGAGAAAGCCTTATGTCTCCTTCCTAGGGTTTTACTAGAACAAAGTAACATGCAACAACATAGCAATTATCACATTATACCATGAGCAAACATATCAACTTAAAGAAAATTACTTACTTATCCAAGTCGTTATGCCAAGAGAAACCCTAGTTGCAACAAGATATCATCCAAGAAATGAAAAGCATCCATAAGACAATCCTTCTCCAAAGGTGCACACTGGATCCAAAAAGACACAGAGAGTAGAGCTAAACTTTTCTAGAGCTCTCACTCACAAGTGTGAGGAGATGTCATGATGAAAAATGATTTGATGTGCTAGCCTTATTTATATAAGGAATCCCTAGCACATTTGTCCACATAATTTGAGTAAAATGTGAACAACATATGCTAGAAGTGGGGCCGACCCCTCAAGATAGCCTCTAATATGATAAAACATAAAAATAATAAATGATATGGTCACACGAGTGGTGACGTCAGGCCCTCAAGGACATGGAGAAGGCCACATGTCATCATCCAGAAGTGCAAGCAAGGTGAAAACCATCATCAAGTGCCCTGTCACATCATGTGGTTTCCAAGTGGCAGCAAACCCCAACATCTCCATCAAACCCTAGCATGACGTCATCATCCAAAGGCCCAGCATCCAAGGTGGAGGAGGGTGTATGTCACCTCTACATGTCATCCAACCATCTACCAGTGCAACGTCCTCCATCCAATGCATGATAGTCTTCACAGTGTAGAGCCCAAGGTGTGGACTTTCTACCCATCTCTGTGCCACCATGACCATATCTAGAAACTACGAGCCCATATGTCCGTCATCCAAGGTCCAGAAGGTGTGAGAGCCTGCATCTTAGTGTGTCAAGCCATCCAATGGCTCAATGCTTTTCATCACATGTGCCATATCCTACAATAAAGGCACAACGTCCGGGATGAAAGCATGGGATGTCCTTCAAAGGACCACGTCAGGTGCATCCAAATCAAATCAAAGCATGAAATCAAGTAATGCCAATGTTCACAAGATAAAAAAAGTCCTTAGATCATATACAGTAAGTTGTTACTTAAGATACAAGCCACATGAACAATTCACATCAAGTACTCCCTTCAAATATCACATTAGCTCAAGACTTTGTGTAAGTTGGCAAGTTTGAATATGGGAGGACCATCATCAGACCCTATTAGGTGTGCCAACCAAAACAGTGAAAGAAAATACCCAAGTGGAGGGATATGTCCTAGGGGAAGCAAGAAAGAAAATAACCCTTCAAGAGTAAGTGCGATAGTGATACGTGTTGGGGCTACTTCATGGATTATGGTGTATGTTAGTCCACTTTTATGAGCGCCTTTGTGGAGGGTGCGCTTGCTCTTGAGTTACCACTTTCTAAGTGCTACATTTTTCCAACCCCTTAATCTGCCTTTTAATTGTCCTTTTATCATATTTGCAAGTCCCCTTTGTAAGGTTTCAAGCTATAGCATCATTGATTTGGGATTGGGGCGAATGCGGAAAGGGTAGAGCTCAAGTATGGACTAGCTTTTGAGAGTCCTTTGTTATTATCTCTTTCTTTCTTTAGCATTATTCTTTCTTTATTATTCTTTTACTAGCAGTTGTAATCAACCTCTGGGCCTTTAGCCCCTCTTCTCTAGAGAGAATGAACCATGACCCATTACCGAAGTTTAGTACACTATGACAGGCTCCAGGATGATAAGTGTTAAGTATGGCAGGGAAACGGAACGTTGCCCTTGTGAGGGTCCCCCAGTAGTACCCCTTTTTCTTGGGGGTGACAACACGAGACTAGGGTATAAATGTTGACCACCAAGGTGAAACAAGGAAACAAACATAACTTCTCGAGGTTATGATCCATTATCCAAATTCAACCAATGATCCTCATTCACATGCCTAGTATATTAAGCACAACACCTCGTATGAAAAAAGGACTAGCATACCTCATGCTGGCGTTGGTTTACCATCTCCCAAACACTGTGTTGATTGGATGTGATAAGGTTGGCTAATCCAACATAGAAGAGGCAATCTGAGGGGGGTTGTGGGGCTGCCATGGGTGGACATGTTGATCATCATCATCAACGGGATCATTGTCTTCATTGTGAGACCATGAGACATGATCTCCTCCAGTTACCCCTAAGCATGGGGGGTAACAATGCTTATCCTATTATAGCCAATGTGTCATATTAGGAGTGTTAAGCTTGTATTTTGTTATCTTCTTTATCTGTCGGTTGTCTTCTTCCACCACTTGATTGCTTGAGATGAGCACAGAGCAAGTTCACTTGAGAAAACTCACCCGTGCAAAGTGCCTACTTTCTAAGGGTGTTTCTCTCTTGTTTTATATCATTCTAATTATTCTTTTGAGGTTATTGAGAAGTAATATGATTGTTGTTACATATTTCAAGCTTGATTGTTTTTACTTTTAGAATTAGTATTTTTCATATCTACAATCTGTGACTTCGAAAATTGATCCTAATTCAGATATGTCATGTCTCTACTCCTGACCTATACTTCTATTGTTTTAGTTTTGACAATAAGAAGTTTGATAGTTGTTTTGTAAGATTTTAAGTTTCAGCTTTAGGTTAAATCATTAAGCTTAAATCTACATATCATGAATTGAAATTTTAACATAATACTAACATTGTTGCACTAAAAATCTTTCATCCAATGAATGAAGAAGGCAACAACCTGTGAGAAGGAGTTGATTATGAAGAGGATTTCATTGAGTGTGATGCCCAACAAGTTCATGCCATGGGATGAAGGTAACACTATAGGAGGCAAAAGTTAAAACCTGTGAACATGTGCCAGTCAAAGATAGAAACAAATACAAGAAGGAAGAGGAGGCCGCACAAAACAAATCCAAAAAATCAAGAGTTGAAACGAGAGTCAAACATCAAGCTCACAAAGAATGTTTGATGGTCGATCCTCATCCCCCCATGCTAGTGCATTCTCACCTGTGCATTCAGGGCATAGAACAATATCATATTTACTTGACCAAGGCTGTAGGGATGATGTGGATGCAAAAAAATTCAGGTTTCTCTATGCATGTGGTGTAACATTCAATGTTCTTCGCTCACCCTATTGGCAAGAAATGGTACAAGCCATCAATGATGCTCCTAAAGGATACAGGAGCCCCGAAGCCCCGGGTATGACAAAGCTATAACCATGGGACTTGACAGGGAATGAACCAAAATCCATAGTGCTTTGGGACAATTTACAAATGATTGGAACAAATATGGTGTATCCATTGTATCTGATGGTTGGACAAATGTTAAAGGCAGGTCATTGATAAATCTTCCTGGTGTGTTTACTAGTGGTGTGGTCTTCCTTTCAAAGCATGACTACTCGAATCGTTACAAGACTGGTATTAATATTAGAGAACCCTTAATTAAAACCATTTAAGAGATTGGGTCATACAATGTCATTCAAGTCATCATTGACAATGTTGCTAATTGTAAGGCAGCAAGAGCAATCATTGAGGATATGTACCCTAACTTATTTTGGTCAGGGTGTTTGGTTCACACATTGAACCTCTTGATCCATGATATTGTTAAGATGAAGGATCATAATTATAAACGGATTAGTGCCTTGTACAAGAGTGGAAAGAAAATGATAAATTTTATTACCAATCATAGCATGGCCCACCACATTTTCCACAATCACTCTAACTTGGAGCTACGAAAGATTGCAAAAAGACCAAATTTGCTAGCTATTATCTCACCTTCAAACGCCTTTTGAAGGTAAGAGAGGCATTGCTAGTATGGTCTCAAGTGATTCATGGTAGGGTTTGAAAGACAAGGCTACAACTACATCTAATAGACATGAATTTCAGGAGGTGGATGACACAATGCTCGATGGTCAATTTTGGCAACAGGTTAGGTATGTTCTACAGTTCACCAAGCCCATTTATAATATGATTCGATTTGTTGATACAGAACAGTTGGTGATTGGGGAGGTGCAAGAGCAGATGGACAGCATGCTAGGCCAAATCAAAGACATTGTTGAGCCGAGAGATGCGATCTTGTATGATCATATCCATAAACATGTGGTCAAAAGGTGGGATAATCAGAATGTTCCACTCCATGCCCTAGCATATGTCCTTACACCCAAATATTATTCTCCATCTTGGTTGGCCCAACTAGCACCTAGGGTTGGGGTTAGGAGAAAACCACACACAGATTCAAAGGTACAAAATGGGTATATGCTTGCATTAGATAAGTTGATCCCTAATGAAGAGGAGTGTGCTCAAGTACGAAGCCAATTAAGCAAGTACATCAGTCAACATGGAGTCTTTACTAACCTACATGCAACTAAAGATCGAGATAGGTTGAATCCTATCAAACGGTGGAACATGTATAGCTCCTCTACCACACATCTGCATAAATTGGTTGTGAGGGTGCTTTCACAGGTTGTTAACACTTCTTTTGCAGAGAGGTGTTGGACCACCTACAACTTCATCCACGGCATCAAGATAAACGGCCTGAATGTAGACCGGGTAAAAAGCTTGGTTTACGTGCACTGCAACTTGAGGTTGTTGTCCCATTATTGTAAGGCAGCAAAGAATGATAGAACATATTTGACTTGGGACAACAATCCAAAGGAGGCTAATTTGGAGGATGGAGCCATAGGTTTAGAACACTTGGAAGATGAACTTTTGAGTGATCATGATGGTGATCATATTCATGGAGCAAACATGCCACCCCCATCCACTAGCAAGTTTCCAGGTGCAGGGTCTTTGCCTTTAGCTTCATAACGTCCAGTGTTACATGGGGGCCATGTAGTTGTTGGTCGTGTTCCACGAACACTTCCACCTACTCCTACTCCTCTTCTTCATAGATCGCGGGAAAAGAAACTAGAAGTTTCTCATGGCAAGAGGAAAGTAGAGTAGATACTAGCTCTCTTTTTATTTTTCCTCTTAGTAGTCTCTAGAACTTAGTACTTTGTCGTTATTATGGCCTATTTTGTAAACATTATATGATAGTTTAAGTTTGAATTTTGAACCTAACTGTGAATTGTTGACTAAATCTTATAACTCTTTGGTAATGAATATGATGCTTTGTTTCATTTCATGGTTGATGTTATCCGATACAATTTGTTCATGACAAATTTTATATGTTGAAACTTGAAAGTTGATGTTGTGGTTGATGATTGATCATTTGATGACAATGTTATAAGTTATAACTTATAACTACCAAATGATTGATGTTATATGTGTACTAAATGGTTGATGCTTTAATGATCATCATTAATCCAGTAGTTAAATCTACATTTCGTGTTTTCTATAGTTGATTCGACATTCTACACGTTTTTTTGAATATATATACATCAAAATATATTAAAATATGTATTATATAAAAACACTCCACTCCCGGAAGCTTTTTGAAAATTGAACTTCCCACTCCCGGAAGCTTTTTGAAAATTGAACTTCCCACTCCCACTCCTGCTCCCACTCCCTGCTCCCAACAACCTTGGCTGAAACTAAAAGTAGATTCTTAGTTAAACCAAGAACATATAAGACATCATCTAGCTTAACAACATCACCTAATGGCATGCAGAATGAGACAAAACGCATTCCTATAATTGGATAAATGGCATCATTTCCCAACTCCACCTATATACATCCCTCTTATTCCTGAACTATATTGAAAACCTTCTTATTGAAGGTCATACATTTGGATGCTCCATTGTCCACATACCACCCTTCACCAAAAACCATGGAGAAGGTTGTCTCAAGCTTGAACGCTAACTCATCCACTCTGGAAGCTTTTGCAATCCCTGCAAATTGCTTCTATTATTGTCGCTTGCCTTGGCCTTCTTCTCAGGACACTGAGATGCATTTCAACCCATCTTGTGGCTTCATGTGACTAGAGTCTTTCTTACCCTGGTTCAAAGAACCTGAATCTTCCTTCTTACCCCGTTTAGATCCTCCTTTCTTTGCTTCTCTTGTCACATTCCCACTGAGGGTTAGATTTTTTATCTCCTCCACTCTAGCTAAAACTATCTCTAGCCTAGTCTCCTCCTCGATAAAATCATCCCAAAGCTTCTCAAAGTTGGGAAGCTTCTCACAAGCACAGACACTAAGAAAAAATGGGTGCCAAGATGAAGAGAACCCATTTGTACCAACTCCTCATTGTCCACCTTCATCCAAATAGCACCTAGTTATCTCAAAACTTAGTGATCTTCATCAAGTATCTGGCCACTGTGTCTATATTGCTCATGGTAGTAAGCTCATTCTTCAGTAGCATCTTGCGAAAGATATTCACTCGCTGGTATAAAATGATCAAGACATCATACATCTCCTTTGTCATCTTCTTCATAACGATGTGAGGGATCAAATGATCCTTCACAAAATGAAGGATGATTCTCTTTGCTTTGGCCACCTTCGTGTTGTGTTCAGCCAACTGCACGGGATTGGTAGGGACTATAGTGTTCTCCTCAACAAAACTCTAGAGATCAAGCTCCTCCAATAGCATCTACACTCTAGAGATCAACTTCCAAGGTGTAAAATTGGAAGCACCCTTTAGATGATCACTCTCTCAGACCAAAACCAATCATATCTGCAACTCTTTGAACACACCTCAAACAAACAAATCAGCTAGGAAATAAATCAGATCAACAACCTAACACAGGTGCAGATCGCCTCTCTCAAGGATAAACAACACTCCAATCCCTGAAGCAACTAGGGCATCACACCCAACAACTTATCATAGGTCTCAATGTCTACCTCAAACACAAACCAGTGTCGATCATTGAAACTCGGGCATCACACCCACTGAAACCCTCCGACAACACCCTCTCAACAGCAGCAACCTTCTCCATACACAGATTTGTAAAAGATTTCAGATCTTTGGCTCTAATAACATGTTAAGATTATCAATTCATGGTAAGCAAACTTGCACCTCTAAACAAACCCTAGTAACTGAAAACTGATAACCTACATCAGATTGAAAATTATGACAACGAGAATTATAAATCTGCAGCAATCAATCAAACTGTCTATTAACTTCAAAACAGAAAACTACATAGCAACTCACTTGCCAAAATCTCTAAACCATCTCTCAAGGGTCTATCATTATCTCTCCTTTAAAGAATAGGAGAGAATAGGATGCACAATGCATGTAGACAGAGTAATTAAGGTGCCTAGGTTGACCATGTCAAACCCTAACCCTCCCTAGAATGTAGAAATTTAATGACAAAATCACATGCACTATATTCTGTCATACACTTAGCAACCTAGAGATAACTGTCATCTATGAACTTTGAAATGTATAAACCCACATTCACAAAATATTATGAGCAGAAATACACATTGCCAAGCACTTTTGCAGCGGAATAAACACAAATGAACAGCAATCACAAATCCATGTAATACCCAGAAATTTAGGCAACCAGCCAGGGAAAAACCACAATGTGGGGAAACCCAAACAGAGAGAGAGATTGTATTAGCTTCAAGAAAGTATATCAGCAGCAAAAGGCTACCAGCCAAGGAAAAACCCCAATGTGGGGAAACCCAAACAGAGAGAGAGATTTTATTAGCTTCAGGAAAGTATATCAGCAGCAAAATTACATTTAGCAGCCAAGAGAATCACTTACAGCACCCAACAGTCCCACAAATCTGCTCCCTAGAAAAACGTGCCAAATCCGTACAGTTGTACCGCCTTGCTGAAATAAGCACAACCATATTTGTGCCCACAACAGGCTGTTGTACCTTCACTCCTGTACGGCCGACCTCCAACAGAAAATTCACCAATGGCTGCCTTGAAAACTGTGCCCACACTTGCCTCGATTTCTGTGCCCAAACTTGTTGTACAGCCTGTACGGATCCGCACAGTACGGCCTGTCTTCAGCAATAAATCTCAGCCTCTTCTAAACAGAAATTTCTCCCTTGGGAAAAGTGCCCAATCTCCCTTGGAATCCGTGCCAAAAATTTGCTGGTCACTTTCCTCTCTCAAGCTCTCTCGAAAATCTTTCAATCTCCTCTTCGCATTGTGTCTTGCACACTACCCAATGCATTCTCTTATAATTCAAAAATGACCTTTCACCTTCCAAGTGTCTTTTCACCTTCCCCATCCCTAAATCCAAAGGCCAAGATCTAATCTTGCCTTTACGTGATCAAGGGACATGATTCATTCCCTCCAAAATTAATCACTTAAAATATTAAAATACAATTTCACTTTATAACATAAGTGCACTTTATGAAATAAAGTCACTTTAATATTAGAAGGTACGCTTCATTAAAAAGTCACTTACATAAAAGAACCACTTTATTACAACTTTATAAAAACCCATTACAAAGTCAAGTGTCTAGTAGTGCAAATATAAGGCTACTTCCGCATACAAGACAAACATGCGGACTACCTCCCGAGCTATAAAAGCTAACACTCCCTCTTAGCGAGGGATGTACTCACTGCCATCACCATCATCCGATCCCATCACACTGCTCGCAGTAGTAGCTCCCTCTGAACCTGGAGCCATCCCCAACACCTGCAAAGAACTCGAACCAAAAGACCTCCTCCTGACAACCACACTGAGCCCTGAGCTCCTAGGAGAATCCACTCCACCCTGAGCATTGGTTCAATCAACCAGCTGAGCCTCATGTCGATGCTCAAAAGAGACTCCCTCTCTTCTCTCGGAATGGAAGACTGAATCCTTGGGCCCACCGCAGTCTCAGGAGCCTCCTACTCTTGATCTGACGCTGAATCATAACCTGAAGATTGTCCTCGTAACATGTACAACCTATCCACCTGATCAACAATCAGTTGTGGATCAACCGCGTTCACTCCCTCCCTGTAAATAAATACATGTCCCCTCTTGAACAATGTACAATATCCAACATCCTCCAAGGTTGAGACTGAAAGCAAGTTAACCCTCAACCCTGGAACAAAGAGAACTCCATCAAGCTCCAAGAGTCCTCCATACTGGAGTCGTAATCTAACCCTTCCAATTTTGATAATTACAGCTGCGTGAGACATCCTCCAGGACACAGACTGAGTAAGTCGGCCTGTGAGAAAGCCCATGAGTTGGGTGTGCCCATGAGATGGGTGTGTCGTTCCTCTCTGAGACTGAGATGGCACGTTGTGTGCCCCTGTGTGGGGAGGATGCCCATGAGATGGGTGTGTCGTTTGAGATGAAATGATGTGTACCCCTATGAGGGGAGAAGGTTCCCATGTGATGGGTGTATTGTTCTCCTCTGTGTAGAGAGTTGAGACGTTGTGGTTCTCCAGATGATTCTCTTGTGAGACTCGGTGAGATAGAGATCTATTGAGTAGGACGTCCCTGTGGCTGAGCACAAGTAGACGTGACCCTAGTGGCTAAACACTAGTGAGTGTGTGTCCAGAGGATTCTCCTGTGAGACTCAGTGAGATAGAGATCTGTTGAGTTGGACGTCCCTGTGGCTAAGCACAAGTGAACGTGCCCCTAGTGGTTGAGCACTAGTGGGTGTGTGAGATCCCTTGCTATATTGTCTAAGAATTAGATTTACCTGTAACCCTAATTGTCATGTAAAGGGTACAGGTCGGCCCCACCATAACGTGAAAGATAATTAATGTAAAAGATAATTATTATGGTAATTAGTAATTATATTCTGAGTTATTGAGGTCGGCTTGTTGTGCCAATAGACACCACTTTTGATGTGTCCAGTCTAGTATAAATAAAGGTGAATCCCCATTGAGGAAATACACTTATATTTGTGTCATCTCATGATTTCAGAAGTTGTGGTCTGAAATTATGAGAATTACAGCACCTTCTTGTGTGCTAGGATTAGTGATGGTTGGGGATCTTCTCTTGAGAATATAGCAAAGTATTGGCTGGGTTTTCTTCCCTTGTTGAGAAAGGTTTCCCAGGATACTTCTTGTGTTCTTGTGCATGGTTATTCTTCTTGTGATCTTGGTTTAATGCAACTAGTTATTGTTGCTGCATTTGTTTATGGTTCAAGTAAGTGCTAAACAGAAAATTGAAATTAAATGCATGAGCTTGAACTAGTGGGAAATTCAACATGGTATCAGAGCAGGTCTTGAAGAATACCACTTGCTCAAGTTTGAAGGAAGACCATGGCCACCTGCGGCTATTGCAAGGAAAAGAGGCCGGACCCCACAACAAATAAAGGAAGGTTGTAAGGTTGTCTTACACCTGTGGCTGGAGTAAGGAGAGGGTTGGACCTCTACCTAAATTCGGTGGTAAAATTTTTAAGATTGGCCGCAGGCCTACCAGCCTAGGCCGAGCCCTGTTTAGAGTCTTCTAAGGTTGGTTTCAGGCCTCTAAAGTTGCCACAGCAAACCCTTAAAACTCAGATCTATACTGGTGCCCAACAGCAAGTCCTTTTTGGAGGCTACTTTATCAGGGGCAGGGTTATCAATAGTTGCAGCAATAACTAT
>ML825595.1:59734-72228 GCA_009831015.1 Picea engelmannii | reverse complement strand
CAAGAGAGGTGCGCACCTTTTCCCAAGTAGATGTGTTTGCTGAAATTTCCAAACTCACAAGGAAGATATGATTCCACAATGGGGAATCATCCCTTACTTATATTAGACTTGTCCAATCAACAAAGGCGTCTATTGGCTCAACAAGGCCGACCTCTCTAAGTCACTTTATAATATATTAGTATTATTATTATTATAATTATAATTAATATTAATATAAATTATCTTTTACATTTATTATTAATCACATTAACGTGGGGTTGACATGTACCCTTTATATAACTATTAGGGTTACAGGCAGGTCTGACTCTTGAACAACATATATCAAAGGATCTGATACACCCACTAGTGCTCATCCACTAGGGGCACATCCATAGGGATGTCATAGCTCTGATTTACTGCATTACACAGAAGAACCAAGTCTTCACACGTTCACCTGTGCTCGTCCACAGGCACGTCCACTCTACAGATCTTCTTTCCAACTGCCACCGACAGGAGAATCGTTTGGAGTCTTCTCGTCAACTCTGCTGCTCAGAGGAGGCCAATACATCATCTTCATTTCTGTTCTCATGACAATGCACCCAGCACTTTGGGATTTCACACGGTCACCTTGTGCTCAGCCACATGCCCGTCCTAACTCAACAGATCGCTTTTCCTCTGGATAATCATCTGGAGTTCTTCTCAACTCTCTGAATGGAGGAGGTCATCTCTACGGTCCCAACTCTATCTCAGGCAAGAACCACGTACCCTTCTTAGGGGCTTTCTCTCAGGTTTGTAAGCTAAGAGAAAGACTTCCATAGCTGCTATGTTCCACATCTCACAGGTTTGTAAGCTGGAGGATGTCTCCCATAGTTGCTTTCATCAACATATTAGTCCATCTTGAAGAATGATGTATGGGATATTGTTCTGAGACCAAAAGGGAAGTCTGTAGTGACTTCCAAGTGCATCTATAAGATCAAGCATACAGCTAATGGAAGTGTCGAGAAATACAAAGTGAGATTTGTAGCCAAAGGATTCTCACAAGTAGAGGGAGTTGACTATGATGAGACATTTGCTCCAGTAGCCCGATACACTTCCATTTGTACTATCATCCATGAGTTGGAAACTACATCAGATGGATATAAAGACAGCCTTTCTCAATGGTGAGATTGAGGAAGAAGTTTATATCGAGCAGCCAGAAGGATTCATGATACACAATGAGAAAGCTCATGTGTACAAGTTGAAGAAAGCCTTGTATGGACTACAGCAAGCACCTCATGCTTGGTATGAGAACATGGATGGATTCTTGATGAGTTTGGACTTTAGCAAGAGTGTTGTTGATCCAAACCTATATTATCATATTGTTGGTGATGAGTGCCTAATCTCGGTCCTGTATGTGGATGACTTATTCCTCATTGGTTCAGAAAGACGTATTGTTGAATGCAAACAAGCATTGACTTCTGAATTTGAGATGAAGGATCTGGGTATGATGCACTACTTCTTGGGACTAGAAGTATGGCAGAGGATTAATGAGATTTTCCTGAGTCAAGGAAAATATACAGTGCAGATATTGAAGAAGTTCGGTATGACAGAGTGCAAATCCATGCCTACATTGATGGTGATGGATTTGAAGAAAATGAATGATGCTTCTACTAATTCAAGTGAGATTGATCCACATTTGTACCGACAGCTGATTGGATCATTGATGTATCTGGTTAACACCAGACCTGATATATGCTATGCAATGAATGTACTTAGTCAGTTCATGAGTCAGCCGAGACAGACTCACTGGATAGCAGTGAAACATGTATTGAGATATCTACGAGGCACAATTAGATAGGGCCTAAGATATGCCTCCAATGTAGACTTGAGTTTGCAGGGATATGCTGATGCAGATTGGGCAGGCAGCGCAATGGACCAGAAGAGCACATCTGGTTGTTGTTTTATCTTGGGGTCTGCCATGGTTCCCTGGTGCAGCAAGAAACAGAGCTCTGTGGCCTTGAGTACCGCAGAAGCAGAGTATATAGCATTGAGTGTGGCAGTCCGCGAAGCAGTGTGGCTTTGCAAGATCCTGACAGATTTATTTGATCATGAGATGGATCCCTCCATTATTCATTGTGATAACCAAAGTTGTGTGAAGCTCTCTGAGAACCCTGTGTTTCATGATAGATCGAAACACATTGAGATAAAATATCATTATATCAGAGACATGTTGCACAGGAAAGCAGTACACGTGCAGTACCTTCCTACACATGAGCAGATTGTAGATATCTTCACCAAACCGCTTGGCAAGGCGAAGTTCAAGTACTTCCGTGAGAGACTTGGCCTGGAGGAGAATGCCTCCCTAGCTGAGAGGGAGTGTTGATGATTACAGTTGCATGAGACATCCTCCAGGACACAGACTGAGTGAGTCGGCATGTGAGAGAGCCCATGAGATGGGTGTGTCGTTCCTCTCTGAGACTGAGATGGAAGTTGTGTGCCCCTGTGTCGGGAGGATGCCCATGAGATGGGTGTGTTGTTTTAGATGAAACGATGTGTACCCCTGTGAGGGGAGAAGGTGCCCATGTGATGAGTGTATTGTTCTCCTCCATGTAGAGAGTTGAGACGTTGTGGTACTCCAGATGATTCTCCTATGAGAGTCGGTGAGATAGAGATCTATTGAGTAGGACGTCCCTGTGGCTGAGCATAGGTGGACGTGACCCTAGTGGCTGAGCACTAGTGAGTGTGTGTCTAGATGATTCTCCTGTGAGACTCAGTGAGATAGAGATCTATTGAGTTGGACATCCCTGTGGCTGAGCACATGTGGACGTGCCCCTAGTGGCTGAGCAGTAGTGGGTGTGTGAGATCCCTTGCTATATTGTCTAAGAGTCAGATTTACCTGTAACCCTAATTGTGATGTAAAGGGTACAGGTCGGCCCCACCATAAAGTGAAAGATAATTAATGTAAAAGATAATTAATATGGTAATTATTAATTATATTTTGAATTATCGAGGTCGACCATGTGCCAATAGACACCACTTTTGATGTGTCCAGTCTAGTATAAATAAAGGTGAATCCCCATTGAAAAAATACACTCATCTTTGTGTCATCTCATGATTTCAAAAGTTGTGGTCTGAAATTATGAGAATTACAGCACCCTCTTGTGTGCTAGGATTGGTGATGGTTGGGGGATCTTCTCTTGAGATTTTAGCAAATGATTGGTTGGGTTTTCTTCCCTTGTTGAGAAGGGTTTTCCAGGATACTTCTTGTGTTCTTGTGCATGGCCATTCTTTTTGTGATCTTGGTTTAATGCAACTAGTTATTGTTGTTGCATTTGTTTATGGTTCAAGTAAATGCTAAACAGAAAATTGAAATTAAATGCATGAGCCTAAACTAGTGGGAAATTCAACATCCAACTCCACATACAGCTCGTGCCATACCTCCTTCACTCTCCACCAATCGGTCAGGACCTGTCTCTATGATAATAAGAAATACTCGCCAGATTCTCGTCATGTGACAAGAGGATCCATTGTCAACAATCCATCTGTTATCACCCCCAAATCCTCCACTACCAACATTGGATACTAGAGTGACCAAAGAAAAGTCCATATCGAACTTGGATGAAAAGACCTCCATAGTTGTTGTAGCAGCTGTATCAGGCCCCTCTTGTACCTTCTTCTTCTTCTTCCTCTCAGGACACTAAGAAGCAAGGTGCCCCAACTGGTTACAACAGTAACATCTGCCTTTACTCAAGTCCCTCCCAGAATTTCCTTTCTTCTTCCCCTTGCCCTTTGTAGTAAGAGCAACATCTTCATCAACTCCATCTATCTTTTGTCCACTGCTCTGAGATCCTTCCTGAATCTCCTCCTGAGTGAAATCGTCCCACAGTCTGCTCCTATCTGGAAGATGTTCACGACCCACCACACACTTCACGAAGACTTCCCATTCCTTGGTGAAGCCTTTCAAGGCTATCCTCACCAACTCTGAATCCGAAATGACCTCCCCAACTGCAGCCAGCTCATCTTTCACTTGAGTTAACCGAGTAAGATAAGAAGACACACTCTCCCCCTTACCCATCTTGGTATCATGCAGTTTATCCTTCAAGGCCATCTTCTGGTTTTCATTCTTCGCCTCGTACAAGTTTTTCAGTGCATCCCACATCTCTTTGGTTGTCTTCTTCTCAGCCAAGCCTGGGATTAGGTGGTCCTTCACCCCATCCAAAATAAGCGTTTGAGCTTTGACCTCCTTTACCTCATGTAAATCCAAATCTATAGGGTTTGTTGATGGAACAACAATTATGGTGCTGACAAAGCTCCAAATCTTGTTCTCCCTGAGAATAGCCGACATCCTGACTTTCCATTGCAAATAGTTGGAAATCCCATCCAACCAGTCCTCATACCTGATGCGAACAGCCATCTCCCTGTCAATTGTTCAATGGAAAACAAACAATCAAGTTTACCCCTACAAACCTTGCCCAAAAATCTCACTGCTCACTGTCACTCAGAGCCCAAGCTCTGATACCGTGTAGAAATTTAATGACAAAATCAGCATGCACTATATTATGTCATACACTTAGCAACCTAGAGATAATTGTCATCTATGAACTATGAAATGTATAAACCCACATTCAGAAAATATTATGAGCAGAAATACACATTGTCGAGCACTTTTGCAGTGGAATAAACACAATGAACAGCAATCACACATCCATGTAATACTCAGAAATTTAAGCAACCAGCCAGGGAAAAACCCCAATGTGGAGAAACCCAAAGAGAGAGAGAGAGAGAGAGAGATTTTATTAGCTTCAGGAAAGTATATCAGCAACAAAATTACATTTAGCAGCCAAGAGAATCACTTACAGCACCCAACAGTCCCACAAATCTTCTGCCTAGAAAAACGTGCCAAATCCGTACAGTTGTACGACCTTGCTGAAATCAGTGCACCGATATTTGTGCCCACAATAGGTTGTTGTACCTTCACTCCTGTACGACCGACCTCCAACAAAAAATTCACCAATGGCTGCCTCAAAAACCGTGTCCACACTTGCCTTGATCTCCGTGCCCAAACTTGTTGTACGGCCTATACAGATCCATACAGTATGGCCTGTCTTCAACAATAAATCTCAGCCTCTTCTAAATAGAAATTTCTCCCTTGGGAAATGTGCCCAATCTCCCTTCGAATCCATGCCAAAAATTTGTTGCTCACTTTCCTCTCTCAAGCTCTCTCAGAAATCTCTCAATCTCCTCTTTTCATTGTGTCTTGCACACTACCCAATGCATTCTCTTATAATTCAAAAATGACCTTTCACCTTCCAAGTGTCTTTTCACCTTCTCCATCCCTAAATCCAAAGGCCAAGATCTAATCTTACCTTTACATGATCAAGGGACATAATTCATTCCTTCCAAAATAAATCACTTAAAATATTAAAATACAATTTCACTTTATAACATAAGTGCACTTTATGAAATAAAGTCCCTTTAATATTAGAAGGTACACTTCATTAAAAAGTCACTTACATAAAAGAACCACTTTATTACAATTTTATAAAAACCCATTACAAAGTCAAGTGTCTAGTAGTGCAAATATAAGGCTACTTCCGCATACAAGACAAACATGTGGAGTACCTCCCGAGCTATAAAAGCTAACATAAAACAGTGCACCCTCCCTACATGAGTTAATTTCCTAGAATAGAACGCCCACTAGGAGATAATGCATGCATTAAAGCAAGCATCTCACTCCTAGGGATCTGCAGCCTGTTCTAAATCTGGAAAAGCCTCTAACTCATGCACTTTAGCAAAATCTGAAAAAGCAAAGCAATTTCTAATTCTAGAAATAACTAAAACTAGAAATTATCTAAGGCTGGCACATGCATACACCGTCTACCATTATCTACTTATGTTGCACACCCTCCAAGACATTATTTTTGTTGTGCCTTCACTCCTCTGTCCTTTCTGCTGTGCACAAGAACCGAAGCAAGGAATATGTGCATGTTGTTGCACTAACACTGCACTGAGCCTACTGCTGTTGAATCTGCTGCTGCAGAATCTGCTGCTGCAGAATCTTCTGATCATGCTGCGCCAAAACAGGAAGGAGAACACATATGGAGCAACAGATAAAACTAACAACACTACTGTTCTCTATGTTCCATTTTTACTTTGGTGTCTGTCCAACCCGATTGTATATTCCTCCAAATCCAGTGTCTGTACTGTTTTCCTATATCTGTCACTACTTTGTTATTTAGGCACATTTCCACAAGATATGGAACTCTGCTGGATTCTCTGATAAGTCCCAGTTAGTGTCTCTCTGTTTGATGTTGGAGTTAGTGCCTTCTTGGCTTAAACAAGCATTTCTTTCTTCAAGCTTTGTATGGAAACATCGATATAAGAATTTTAACAATCTTTGTACATTCTCTAATTAATAAAAAGTGTTGTTACATATTTCTTGGTGTAATGACCCTGACGGCTGTGGAAATGATCACTATGGGAATTTTGCATTATGTGTTGATATTCATATGTCTATTTCTTTCAATTTCATGTGATCCTCGGTAAATAGTTTGTTCATTTCCAATTCTGCTTTCTCCAATTTCTTCCTATATGGTGAATGGTTTCCTTTTCATTTAATACAGGCACTCTTTCTCATTTTAACATGGAAAGCACAATATCTCACCCATGAGTGCATTGAACAAAGAATTTATATCATTACGGATTTCACATCGAACCAATTCTTTAAAAGCAAAGGAAAACTGCTGGTTTTTCCTTCATTGTTGTGAGTATTTCATATTGAGAAATATAGCTCACACAGGGATTTCTGCACAGGTCCAGTGTGAACGTACTAGAAGTAGTTTGAGATATTTCGAAAAGTAACTCTATTTTGTAATTCACTTTAGAAAAAAGTGAAAATTCTTATATTTAACTGTTGAGTTTAATAAAGTGTATTTCACGTCTTTTTAACTTAGACTAGACTAGAATTAATCTCAACCATAGATCTCACCAAGAGATTAGGGTTTTGGTAGATTAGGGTTTCAGTGAAATAAAGACGGGTCAATTTAGAGAGTTCAGACACAGTTTTTGTCAGACAGGCTGAATGACCAGGAGAGATAGAGAGGATCAGTTTAAGGAGGAGGAAGAGGTCATACAGCTGCAGGCTGTACAGGATCCGTACAGTCTATACAGCCATATGGCAGACCCGTACAGCCATACAGCAGGTTGCTGCTGTTTTCTGCTTTTCCAGCAGGCCATACACCTTGTTCAGGGTGATTTTGATAACCGTGCAGCTGCTGGGTTTTAGCAGACTGCGGAGGTTACCTTGTAAGCTTTGTCAAAGGAATGAAAAGCTAATTTGAAGGAGAAATCCCTGTGTGTGTTTTATGCTTCTGCTATTTAATTTTCCAGCTATTGTGTGATTGATGCTATGGTCTGAAGTTAATTTCCGCGTTAATTAAGTTCGGCAATTTATTTGTTTAATTGAAATCATAAGGACAGACGTCATCTAGGGATGGAAATTTATACATTTCTTGCATTTTGCACTGGAGTCATTACATAAATATCAGTAACACTCGTGCACAAAAATTTGCATCAACAAAATGCTGAATGAATCAAAGAGGGATACTAGTTCTCCAACCAAGGCCATGAGGAACACAAGGTGTCAACGAGCTCGCAAAAGAATTGAAGGAGGATATTGTGTGGAAGGAGAGAGAATAATTGGAATTGTGTGATTGATGCTATGGTCTGAAATTAATTTCTACATTAATTAAGTTCAGCAATTTATTTGTTTAATTGAAATCATAAGGACAGCCGTCATCTATGTAGAAATTCGAGGTACTATGAGGCTGCCAAAACAGGTCTGTCCTTGACCTGAAATTTGGCTCCAAGTTTCAATCTCCAAGACTGTCATTTGCTGCTGTTTTAAGACAGCAAACAGTAAAGTAACTTTCTGCTCATAATTTTTATGGTTAAGTGCTCTTTTGAGGTGCCCTTGCAAGTGTTTTCATATCCCAATGTTAGCACATGCAATATACTCCAAACAAATAATACTCCTCTTGATCTTTACAACTCTAACAAGCTGATCTATACTCTAAGCATGCATGAAATGAACACAAGTATTTTTGGTCAACATGACCCTGGATAAAACCCCCCTGGGAAAAACCAGTTTGGAATGAAAGTATATATAATGATGATCGTAAGTAGTGAATACAACAAGTAAGCTAATACAATGGAACCTGATACAATAGCAACTCCTCACGAGAAGATTTGGAGTTCCAAGAAAAGAAATGTACCCTCTTCCCTTGTTGCTCTATCCACTGAAGTGATGTGCCCTCCTTCCTCCTTGGTCCAATGTAATGTTCCCAGCCCAATATGCTAGGAACATTGCGTTTTTCATTGATTTTTAGGGGTTTTCTGTTTGAGGTGTTTCGTCAAACACTTGGCAGATTTGTCTTCTTGAGTTGCGCTAGGGTTTACTATTATGGTTTGATTGTGTATTTGCAGCAAGTAAATGATGTAGAAATAACCAAGGCATATACTCAACAATAATGTAAGATAAACAACACAAGACATAACCACAAATACCTCAGATCTGATTTATTATTCATATATAGCTGACCTCATACAATATGGAGTAGATCTGGAATACACATAATAGAATGGAGTGTGTGGATGATGATGACTCCAAGATACACGAGAAAAATGAAGATCTAGGCTTCCAAAAGCCTCTCCAAGCTGAATACCAAGTAACACTGAAGACCAATTGATACCCTCTATTGTAGATGATGCCCTCTCTGGCACAATGCGCATTTCCTGGCTGGAATAGACCAAGGGAAGTACGGCCTCATCTCTGATGGCCTCAAAGCACTGCAAAATCTCTATGAGAAGATAGATCTGATGATGGCAAGGAGATATGAGAAGTCTGAGTTATGGCTCAACTAGAACACCTCCAAACGACAATGTCTCTAAGAACAGATGCACCCCCACTAGCTGAAGCAAGCCAATAATTTGGCCTCCAACGATATGGCCTCTAAGTCACTGAAACCAACTGCCAAACTATAGATCAGGGACTAGGAAACCCCTACGACAAATCTCCAAGCTCTTGGGAGAGTTCTTCCCCTCCAAAACACAAGATCTCTAGTGGACAGTGCGCCCTCCTCAAGGGAAAACTGGCCCTCATGAATGATAGAGTGAATGGGTTGCAGTATACCCTCCAGTACTGATGCAAATCGATGTTAGGGTGATGATAATCGATCCAGGGATGAGATCTACTGTGAATCTAGCTTTACCAAGCCAAATCGAATGGATCTAGTTCCTCTAGTGCGCCCTCCTGCTGGAAACCCTCAGTTATGCGCACCACTTCTCTTCTGTACCTATAGTTGTTGTAGAATCCACCTGTGACTGAGATAGACTAATGTACAATGGTGAGGGAGGAATCTTTCACCTCCGTGACCAAGCTTGGACCAGGTTGGGTAGGATCTTTCACCACCGCGCTGATCTCTAAGGTTTGTTCAGTCAAAACCTTCAAAACCCCCAAGTGCATGGGCTCACTAGTAAGAAGCCAGATATCAAACTGATAATCAACATAATGAGAGAATAGAGCATATCTCTCTTTTATACTCCCTGTTCACCTTTTCTCTCCAAATGACTTTTACTTTATTTAATTATTAATTAATTAATTAAATCACTTAATTAATTAATTAACCCTTTTTCCTCTAAAAAGTGATTTCTCCATCCTCGTGGCTTCTCCGGCCACTGAAAGTCACTTCTCATCATCTTATCATGTAGTTCTCTTCCTCTCGATTCCGATGAGCTATTACACTAAGAGGTTCTTCCAAGTATTATGCCCAATATGACCTGCTTAGTGGATTTAATTAAAATATAACCCATAATAACTCAAAAATACGGAAATCGTCGGAATGCAACGGAACCAAAGCCAAGTTGTGCGGAATGGATCCTAATGATGAAATATGATGAACGATGCAAGTCGGGCCCAATAAAACCCCTCAATAGCTCCTATACTCGCTATCACACCCATCTAGCTACTCTGGTCAACATAACACTCTGTAATATAATGATGTCCAAAAGTGGGGACATTACAATCCTCTTTGCTAGAATACTGCTTGTGCTCAAGCAATAACTGAATCCCTCTACCTATGGTATCGGGGTCCCATATCCACCTTTGTGGTACAAAGCAGAATCCCCTCAAGATGTGGCCCCTCCAAGAGCTCACCACGCATGACATCCAAACGGTCATGATGAGTTGTATGATCATGTGCAATAGGTCCTCGATCAACTCCTCAAGCAACCACCCCACTCAGATATCAACACCATCGAACACTAAACTACCAAGCACTCCAATCCCTGGATCCCATATCAAGATGTGAACTGCAATGCCCTATGGAGTGTAGTCCTGTGACATATCGACACCATGAATCTCCTCCAAATAACAACCGGCCTCAACCCCACGAGGATCTGGCCTCCAAGACCATACCAAACCCCACACGGCCTCCCCCAACTGAACATGTTGTTGTCATAGCGAGGTACTACAAAACCTCAATGAGTCACCAATAAGTGAAGTGCTCACCTCAATACTGAAGCTCAATGGAAAATCAAAGTGACTTTCCCTTGCAAAGACCCACTCGCCTCTGTCAGTCAATGAAATGCCCAGCCCTGCAATCCCCGAGTCCCATGCCAGTCTCTGCCAGGGATCACCACGTTGACGCTGTACTACTCTGATCATGACTATCTGTTCAAGGTATACATACTGGATCCCCCTCTCCTGGATCCTCACGCCAAACCTGTGATGATTGGGCCTGCTATCAAAAAGTTGAACCTATAAAGGTATCCCTGTGCAACCAACATCTGCCCAACCATCACTCAACTCAATCACGAGTATCAATATGTAGATCCTGTCTCGCCACATAGAACAAGTCCCCACAAGCCCTCTCAAAATAAATTCTGAGTGAAGTAGGTTGCTCCCTGGTGCAACCCGGACCATCATAAGATGAAGCAAACTACTAACCAAATGGACTCCTGGATCCCATGGCAAATTTGGAAGTTAATCACTTCCAATCCCCACTAACTGTTGATGCGTCATAATGATAGCTGTCGAAAGCCCTCCATCCTCATCCCAATGAGAACCTACGTCTGTATCAACCTCTAAAACATCCTCTATCCCATGGCCTAAGATACTCACCATCGCACCCAACACCTCAAAATCAAGAGAAATTTTATCAGCTTTGGGCTTGTTTGGAGGCGGAACTTCAGAAGATTTTGATTGACCACTTGTAGGGTGGCTTGGGTTCTTCCTCTGATAAACTTGGATTTCTTTCTTCTTCAATTTTTCTCGTGATTCTGGATCCAAGTTGTTGATAATTGCTAACCTTGCTGCTCGGGCTGCTTCCTTCATAGCTTGTTGATGTTCTTCATCGGTGATGTTTATTTGAGGACAGTCTGAGAAGAAATCAAAGGTGTTGACTTGTTGTTGGTCAGCATAAAAAGGACATTCGTTCTCCCAATGTGCTTCACAGCATTCCAGGCACCGCGGATTCTCATCTACAGCATTTGCAGATGCTAATGTATTTGGGACGTCATTGTCATTCTTCGGCTTCTGATTTTGATTCCCTTTTTGAAATGGCCCCTTGAAAGGGGGTCTTGGTGCCTGGGTCTGGGACCTTTCAAGTTTCACAATTCGGTTCATCATTTCTTCCTGATTCTTCATGATGGTATCAACTGAAACTTGTAGCTTACTGATACTGGTGCACAGATCTGAAGCAAGCTAAGCATTGTGGACGGCTTTCTGTTTGACATCTATCTTCGCCCTAGGATTGGCAAAAGGCTCAATCTTGGCTGACAAAAGATTTCCTTCAATTTTAGCTGCGAGTTCTTGAGCTTCTTGTATGGATTGAGGATTCTTGTCCCTGAGAAGATACCCCAATTGGCCATTGAAAGATCTGGTGTAGAGATGCACAAGATAATCATCTTTCGGCTGATGGCTTGGAGGAACTCGCTGGAGTGCAGCTTCAAATCTGGTGTGGAATTCTCTTATTGATTCATTCTCACGTTTGGCAATCCCATATAGAAGAGTAAGCGGCATATTTGGATCTTCTTTAACGCTCCACCTTTTGAGAAAAATCTCTTCAAGCTTATCCATGGTTTTAATACTCCCATCAGGTAGACTGAGATACCAACGTCTTGCAGCATCATAAAGTGTGGCTGAAAAGAGCTTCATGACCAAGTCTTCTGCATCATCGGCAATAGGGTGAAGCTGGAAAAACGCCCAGAAGCTGCTCATGTGTTCTTCAGCGCCAATAGCATCGATTCCAGTGAACTTAGGCAACCATTTTTCATACTTGGGTGGCATTTGCCTAGGGTAACCAGGTATTGCTGACATGTCTAAGGGCTTGAACGAATTGGATGACCATTGTCTTTGATTAATGACAGGGTTTGTAGTACTGGTGGAGGTTGAGCCAGACATGTTTAAAGGAAGCTTCTTACCAAAAAGTGATTTGACAACAGGTGAATTGACGGGAGGCTTCCTTTTGAAGGTTATA